>LNAC01000709.1:273963-291773 GCA_002007465.1 Ailurus styani
GAGTGCTGGGGGGAGTGGGGGGTGGAGGGGGTGGAGAGAGAGGTTATAATTGGATTATAGAGATAACTGTGGCTTATTTGTAGCCATTTCACCCACTTATCATAGATTCATGTAGAGTTGAAATTAAGTTGCATGATTCAGGCAGACATTTAAAAAATTAGTATAGAAATGCAAAGTACCTTATTAATTTTTTTTCTGTCAGTTGCACTTGTCCTATTTTTCTTCTATAGGTTGTGTGAAGTTAGACTGAGGTTATGAACTAAAAAGAAAATATGGTGATTTAATTTTACCAATATGCTCAGGTTGTGGAAGAATAATGATAAATGATAAAAAAAATTATAAACTCATAGACTGGAACTCAAAATTGTACTTGCTTAGGGTAGAACTGAAAGCACCCAACTTGATCTAGTAGAAAAATGTTTAGTTATTTCTAGAATTAGGGTGAAAATTAAATTCTAGGTAGAATTTCACATAATATGCATATATTTATGGTTTGCAGTCAGGTTGTCAACTGAATGTAATTAGCTCTGAATACTTTTGTACCTATATATTAGGCATTTCAAATATGCTATTTATGTATTTTATTGACAGGTCACAGAAAGAATTATTTTGATTTTAACAGAAACTGAACAGAGGGTTTTTTGGAAGGTGGGTGAGAGCAAGTAAGTTGGGTGAAGCTCCCTCCTGTCTTTGCCTTTCTCTATACGGTTACTTTCTTACCTTCTGTGGTCAGGGAGATGATGGATATGTTTCCAGAATACTCCTTTACCTACCAAAAGTGTTAAGGGAAAGTCTAGGGCCAAAGATGATAAAATACATTTGGAGAGGGAAATCAGAAGTATTTAGCCATTTTTAGAAAACAATAGAAACATAGAAAACAGTTTTCCAGGGCAAATGGTGGTTATTTGTAATTTGTAACTTTGAGAGGAAGTAGGGGAAACAAAGATTTTTTAAAAATAAAAAGCATAAACTAATCAGATGTGAAAGATCTAGAGATAGTAACTTACCAGAAACCTTAGTCTAAGGTCAGGAAGTAATCAAAAGGATTATTTTGGAAGAATCAAGCTCGGAAAAACCCAACCCAGAGCAACACCTTTGTGATGGTTAAAAGGAAGTTGACTTGAAACTCAGGTTTGAAGATACTCCCCTTCCATGAGCTGCAGATTCCATGGAGAAGGGAATTCCACTGTCCTGGTAAAAATATCCAAACTCTACTTTGCAAGTCAGGGGCCTTTGTGAGATGTCTCAGCCTCTGTTTGTTTCTTAGTTGCTCCCAATAAATGGACATCCTGGACTGCTCCATGTCAGGCACATGTCCAGATGTTCCCACCTCCGTAATAACTGGACTCTCATACTCCTCCTTCCCTAAACTACCCACACCACCACTTTGAAGATGCACACATGTGTCATATTTGATCAAATGCATTACTTTTGCCATAAGTCTTCCTCGGATTCCCTCCGCTGGAACACTCTTGCCTTTTTCTGAATTCGAATTTTATTGCTGTATATCTCATTCATCTCTTAGGGCATTCTATTTTCACTGGAACTGTCGATGCCTACCTTGTCTAGGCTGTAAACCCAGAGAAACAGCTATATATTTTATTGTGCACAAGGAGAGCCAACCTTGTGAATAAATATTTACAGAATAATTAATAATTATGTACACAATTATTAAGTTATTATAATTATAAAAATAATGACTAAATTAATTGGCATGTTTTTTTTTTCAAGCAGATCATTGGGCCTCAGGGTCACTAATTTTAAAAAGGATACCTAGGACTGAAAAGCAAATCACAATGGAGAAGGAATTACTTAATAATTTAAGCCTGTTTATGTAATGTTACATGAAACTCTAGGTTTGTATACTTCTACCATATTCGGTTTTTACCAAGTAGTAAACTTGAAATGATTGTCTGTTCACTGGATTACAATGGAAGGTTGAAAAAAAAAAAAGAGGCAGGGTATTTTTTTTTTTTCCTAAGAACGGGAGAACCATGGTCAATGAAGGAAATGTCTTCTCCCTTCTTACTGGAGTGGGGGAGAAGTAGGTTGCATTACACAACTGGAGGCCCTTGTATTTTGAGGTTTTCTTTGGGAGCTATGCCATTTTATCACCTGTTATGTTGGTGAAAGCATCTAGCACAATGCCTATATATAGTAGAATCTCAATAAAAAATTGTTTACCTTCTTGTTGCATTACCAAATGCCTCTGAAAAAACTTTCTAGTTATAATCATGAGTTATGAAATGAAGTGTTTAAGTCTTTGCAAACCATCAACTCTAAACAGGTGGAGTTTAATTAGGAGTATAAATGATGCTAATTTCCTAGTGGATAACAGATAACTCTGCTTAGTTTTTAAAAGATTTTATTTATTTATTTGAGAGAGAGAGAGAGTGAGCGAAAGATAGAGCATGAGCAGGGGGAGGGGAAGAGGAGCCAGAGAAGCAGGCTCCCCACTGAGCACGGGGCCAGACCTGGGATCATGACCTGAGCCAAAGGCAGATGCTTAACCAGCCGAGCTACCCAGGCGTCCCAGCTCTGCTTATTTTTTGTAGCTAGAATAAGAAGTAGAGAGTCAAGTTTACAAGTGATTAGGAACTCTGACTTCCTTTAAAATTGGGATTCTACTGTAAATATTACTATTACAATAATATTGATAAGTTTGTAATCAGCCCTCAGAAATGGTTTTCTTTAAATATAAGAAAATACATTTAAATATCCACTTTAATATTTTTTCTAGTATTTGAACAATTGGTTTAGTAAAATCTTTAAATTGAAATGACCTCTTTATATAGCAAAAATTAGAATTTGTCAGCACAGCCCAATATTTCTCTGGCTCTATGATGCAATGAATATGGAAAGTATTTAAATATCCTCTAAATCTTTTAATTAGGTCTACTTCTATTAAATGGAAGAATCAAAGAAGTTGTAGCATTGTAAATACAAAAATAAAATGAAATACATTCTAGATTCTCTTTGGGTATGGAATGATTATAGCATTTCCCATTTTGGACAGTAGATGTCACCAAAAAGTTAAAGATGCCTGAGTAACAGCCACTCAGTACACCGAGGTAATTAAGTATTATTTGAATCTAGTTGTGAAAAAAATGTTAAAGGGAGAAAACCTTCTTTATCATAATCCTTTCCCCCAGATGCCTTTATCTATTAAATACATGTTTCCTACTATTGGGCAGTTTTAAAGCCCACAAAAGGACAATGTATTTTATTTCTTTTTCCTGAAAGGACAATGTGTTTTATTTCTTTTTATTATTCTACCCTCTTCTGTCACATCTTGAAATCCCATTTATAATGTTCATATGTGGTCTGCAGACTCTAAGAACAGAAAGTTAACTAGTACTTTCTATAAACCTCTGTGATTCTCAGCTGAAAATTGTTAAATGAAATGTATGCCTAATTGCAATATGTGCCAAATTACCCCATTTTTCTTTGAAGCCAGGGCAGAGGACTCGCCATCTACTATCAGTGATGCCAGCATCATCATGTTTGAATATTACTGCCTAATAGTCAATTAAGGGTTGCCAGAGCCACCTCTCAGTAGGAGGCCGAGAAAGAAGCTGAGGGCCTCCTGGCTGCTTTCTCAGCTCAGCAAAGGCTGACCAATTTCAACCTTGCACTAATATTTTGATCCCAAGACAACTGCAAAATATCTCAGCCCCTTCGTTGAAGGGAACAAAAGCAGGGCTGAGGCTGTCCCATCTCCCCAGCCTTAGAAACCACATTATTGTGAGGAAATCACACTCAGCAGCAGCCACAGCCAAAGGAAAAATTGAGCTATCAATGAGTTAGGCAGGCCCTGAAAGATACCCCAGATGCACGTATCACAAGACTTTTTATTTTATTTATTTATTTTTATTTTATTTTATTTTAATTAAGTAAGTAATGNCCTTTGTTGAAGGGAACAAAAGCAGGGCTGAGGCTGTCCCATCTCCCCAGCCTTAGAAACCACATTATTGTGAGGAAATCACACTCAGCAGCAGCCACAGCCAAAGGAAAAATTGAGCTATCAATGAGTTAGGCAGGCCCTGAAAGATACCCCAGATGCACGTATCACAAGACTTTTTATTTTATTTATTTATTTTTATTTTATTTTATTTTAATTAAGTAAGTAATGGATTAATTTTGAGGGGGGAGCAGAGAGAGAGGGAGAGAGAGAGAATCTTAAGCAGGCTTCACATCTAGCGTGAGCCGATGTGACGCTTGATCTCATGACCCTGAGATCATGACCTGAGACAAAATCAAGAGTTGGATGCTCAACTGACTGAGCCACCCAGGTGTCCCAAGACCTTTTAGATAGATCATGGTCATTTTCCCATGAGTTCTGAGTCCTAAAACTCTAAAATAGGTGTCAAATGTGTGAGCTCCAATGTCTGTGGGAATCAAGAAGATAACAAAAATGTATGAATTGGTCCAAACTGGTTGCTCTACAATAGGACATTCCAATTCAAACTTTTGTCAGCACTGTGTCTACAAAACATAAATCTATAAACCAGGTTAAGCCCCCAGGCTTTGAGCATTTGACCCTTGCTTAATACTTGGTTCGGATATATATGTGTAATACTTAGACAAATCATTAACTCAGGACTTTATGAAAACAACCAAAGGATCTATGCGGGCTGACTGAGCTTGCATTTTAATGATTTCGTGCAGCAATTTTAACACATAATCATACAGGTTAAATTATAAAGGATATTATATAGGATAAAATTATTAAGGTAAAATTATAAAGGATATGGAGGAAAGTTCTGCTATCATTTCACTTTCTCCTAAGTACTTTGAGATGATTTCTGATTAGAACAGTTCCAATTCTATCTGTATTGCCTTTTTTTTGTCCATGACCTGCACTAGAACTCAGCCCTTGTTCTTGTATCCAAACATTGTCAATTAGTTCAGTAAACCATCCTGTCAAAACTTGTCTTCCTGAATAAACATCACTGACCAAATATTTTATTGAATATAACTTCACAGCACATACGTAATGGAAGAATGTTGTTTTGGACATAAATTGCAATGCAAGTTTAGTTAGAAGAGCTTATATTTAACTTGAAATTACCGAATTCTAAACGAAACCGGAGCAGTCTTTACTAGTTTTCTCCCCAAATAAATTAGAACAAACTATGGGTAAAAGTTAGATACAGAATTAGCAGTATTTCTACTTTGATGATTTTTTTCTTTTTCTACATATTTTTTAACTTTCTGCATCTATGCAGTTTTTGACAGGTGTTTTCAATTAATATTTATCATTTGTTGCTACAGAATTCTAGTACATATTTTAATTACTGCCCAGTACTCTTCTATTAAGTTGATAGGCCAAAGTTTAATTAATCATTTCCTATTGGTAGATATCTAGGATTTTTTTTGGTATAAAATAAATAATTCTTCAATGCATATAGATATTCTTTCTTTTAGGTAATCCTTGGGAATATTCCCTGGAGTGAGATTATTGCATCAAAGGATACCAACATTTATAGAATTTTTGGAACACAGAGCATAAATGATTTCTAAAATGTTTATCAGTTTCCCCCCAGAAAAATAAAATAAAATAAAATGTTTATCAGTTTATGTATATATGTTACCAGCATAGAAAATTACCTTATTTTTCATTTTGCACACTTACTAGACATAACATTTTCAAATTTTTAATGTCCAGTTTTAATTTGTTTACTTATTTTTCCTCCTATGTGCTCAGTTTTTTTCGTTTTGATATTATGTCTTTTCCTGAAAATATTTCATTAGTTTTTTTCCTCTTTATTTTAGTTACAGTACATTTTATTATACAGAAAAGATAGTTGGTACATAGAAGAATCTCTCTTTTCCTTTGTGGTATCTTTTCTCTCCACTTTTTTATCAAGATTGTAAATGAGACCACTTTCCTCCAAGGTCTTTGTTAATTAGTTTATATAATTCTTCCTGGCAGCCAAGCTGTGGGTAACGTGACAATTTAGTTATTAATCTACTGGTGTTGCAGGGAAGGCATGTGATAAAAATTATCTGTAATAATTCTCATTAACTTTGAAACACTTGCTACAAATAAACTATTATTTATGGTCTTAACTAATTTTGTTGGGAGTAACTGAAAATAAAAACTTTCTAATAATTGAAGTACAGCAAATTTCAAGACAGTGTGCTCAGCTCTGTGAATTTTAGACAATATTTTTTTCCCTTCAACTTATTTTAATATCCAACTCTAAATATCAAGGAACCGATTCTTCTGAATTTTTTTCCCTCAATGTAACAAAACTAATCATTGCTCTATAGAACATATAATTTGTCTTAACCAAAACCAGCTAATTTCAAATAGTAGTTTCTAATTGGCTATTTAAAGGGTTAACATTTGCTTTCAAGTTGGTTTGCTCTTTTTTCAAGACTGCTTGACACCGCACGACTTGTGAATTTTTTGTTTGTATGGACGCATCTGGCCTTAGAATATTGCAGTTTATGGATCAAAGAAGGCTATTCTTCCCTTATGTAAGAATTTGAGAAGATGAAATGCTATCATCAGCTTCATAAATATGGAACATATCTACTACCCCACTCAGAAGCCATGCAATATTTTATGCAGAAAGAGATTTACTACAATTTGCTGAGTGTTCACAACCCTCCCAACAACAATATTAATCTCTCAGGCTTGGTATACTCACTCAAATGGAATAAAATAGACTGAATATTTGCCTTCTTCATACATTTCAGATGTAATTTTCTTCTTCTTGGTCTTCCTTCATAACATCTAGTGATCTCCAGATCAGATAAGAGACAAGAGAATACGGGCGTATGCATGGAAGAGACATTTCTTAAAGCTCACTACAAATCGATATAACAGAAAGCACACCACAAATTCATGGAAAGGCATGACAGAATTATTGCATTTCTCATTAGTGCCTCTGCCCACTACCTATTAGGATCACTGCCTGCTTCACATTAGGCCCACACTGATTTATTCTAAGCCCTATACCCCACAGACTGGTGTTTATTGTCATGGTCATTATAAACCATTATTATTTGTTCCTAGAGTGCAAATGAGCCTGTTTCCTTTTAATTCCTCTTTGGAAAAGCACCCAAAGGGAATGATAATTTGCAAAAAAATGGCCACCTGATTTTTCTTTTTTTTTCTCTTCTTTTTTCTTTTTTCTTTTTTTCGTGCCTAGTGAGTTTAAATTTAATTTGGGGCTTTGTAAGGGAAAGGCTAAAGGGAACTGAGACTTACAGTGGTTAATTCTAACTGATCTTATCAAGGACAATTCTTACTCACAGATGACAGAATCTCAGGGTCAGAAGGTATCTAGAGGGTCTTCTACTCAAGTCACACCAGTCTCAGGAGACTGCTGTGAGAAAAGAGAAAGATCTAGCAAGGACAACGAGCTGTCAGTCTGTGGGAAGGGCTAGAAACAGGGAAATAAGATGGCATAAAAGAATGGAGAAGTTCCAAGTGTTTGGGCATCAATTTCAACATGTTATAAGGAAATCCTTGTAAAAATGCATTCTTTCGTAAGGCTCCTGTGAGATTTGCTTCTTTGGTATTGTAGTGAAATTGTTAGTGAAATGAAGATATTGAAAAAACAAGGTGATCCACAGCTTAGTAGAAATACTGAACCTCCTAAAACATCATAGAGAGAAAGAGTACAGGGTTAAGGGTGACATGACAGATGTTTCATTGCTGGTATTTTGTTTGATGATGAAATTGCTTCTTTTTGTTTTGTGAGTGATACCTTCATCTGCCAAACTGCCGATTCTTACAAAATGGCAGCATTCCAATATTATCCTTCAAAAATTGCAATCATTCTCTTTTCCATGAGGAAGTCCTCTCTTAAAATCTGGAATTCAGGGAGGGTATGTGCTATGGTGAGTGCTGTGAAATGTGTAAGCCTGATGATTCACAGACCTGTACCCCTGGGGCAAATAATACAAGTTAATAATAAAAAAATCTGGAATTCATATTCAAGTAGCAGTCAGTTATATCTACACAATTCTTGGTAATCCTCTGATTAAGTATGCTGGGTACATTGGAATTATGTGTTATTGCCTTTTAGGTTTTATTGGGAAATTCAAGGAGAAGCTGGAGCACTTTGTCTCTTTAGCAATTACGTGTTTGGTCTCTCATGACTATGACTAATAATATGGTCTCAATTTAGAGCATCTTTTCCAGGAAAATGGGTTGAGAAATATATAGCCAGAATATGTGATTCTTTTTTGGCTATTCTTCCCATTGCAGTGTTTTAGGATTATCACTAGTCTTTGCCTGTGATTCAACAGTGTGCTCCTTCAGGAAATTGAACATCATAAAATCTGGACACATTTTTCACACTTAAAAAGGATCTTATCTTGCTTTCACATGAAAATCTCTTCATTTCTCCTTGGCTTCATTAGTCTTTGAAATTAGTATCCAGTCCCTAAATATAGCAGGGCTTGGTTTCTGTTCTGCCAATTACCGTGCTCTGAATCTCTTCTACACTCCCTCTCATACGTTCATTCCCAAATCTACCTTCAAATAACCACAGTATACCGCCCTTTTTTTTATTTTTTAAAATTTCTACTATACTTTCTTTGCTGCATTTTGGGCTATATTTGTTGTAGGTCTTTACCTTTTTATTTTTTATATGTTCAGTTAGCCACTGTATAGTACATCATTGGTTTTTGATGTAGAGTTCAATGATTCATTAATTGTGTATAACACCCAGTGGTCATCACAACACATACCCTCCTCAATACCCATCACACAGCTACTCTATCCCCCCACCCGCCTCCCTTCTGAAACCCTCAGTTTGTTTCCCAGAGTCCATAGTCTTTCATGGCTTGTCTCTCTCTCTGATTTCTGCCCCTTCAGTTTTCCCTCCCTTCCCCTGTGGTCCTCCTTGCTATTCCTTATGTTCCACACATGAGTGAAACTATATATAATTGTCTTTTCTGCTTGACTTATTTCACTTAGCATAATCCCCCCCAGTTCCATTCATGTCAATGCAAATGGTGGGTACTCATCCTTTCTGATGGCTGAATAATGTTCCATTGTGTATACCTCCTTTTTAAATCTTCTGTAGTTCCTGTTTGTGGAATAAAAATTATGTATTTATCTACCTTCAGACTGCTGATTTCTGCTGATCTCGAAAGGCCGAGCTCATGTATAATTTCTATGGTCTTATCTTTAACCATTCTAGTCATAAGTGGTTAAATTCTTTTCACTAAATGTATTTTGAACACATACTATATATGAGGCATTAGAGTAGGCTCTGATAGAAAGTTTCATGGAGGAGATGTCATTTAGGAGAGGCCTTCAAGGATGGGTAGAATATGACAGGCAGATTTTTTTTTAAAAGGTTTTTGGGTGGAGGTAACAGAGCAAATTTACCTTTAAGAAAGTCTGTAGCCTGTTATGTTAGAATAGGCAATAAACCAGACAGGTACAGGATTTATGAAGGGGACTAAAGAGTAAAAATGCTGGGATGGTAGGTTTAGGCTAGGTCATGGAGAGTGATACACACACACACACACACACACACACACGCACGCACACACAGATATGCATATATATAAGTTTTAAAACAATCTTAAACATATAAATATACAAAATATCACAAATTTAAGACCAAGAACTTTTATTTTCTTCAACCATTTGAGACTAAAGTTGTTCATCTGCCGTCTCATTGGCTCGCACACTTTAGTGTGCATTTCATATAAACAAAGACATTCTTCTACACAACCATCCAATACCCAAATGTGAAACAACCATCTAAATATGAAAATGAACACAACTATGTATCTCATCCTTAAACCTCATTCAGTTTTCTCCAGGTTTTTTTCAGTAATATCTTCTAAAGCACAAGAATCCTGTTTAAAATAATATGTTTTGGTTTTTTCCTGAGTATTTCAAAGGCCTGCAGAGTCCCTTTAGCAGTCTGTGTGCAGTACTTCCGGGAAGATGTATTTAGCTTGGCCCTGAGAAACTTTGGTCTCAAACTATCCCAGCATTGTGTTCCTAGTGTCTCACATTATTTCCTCTGTAAAATCAATTTCTTTTTCTTGTAGGAATTCTCTCCTGATGATTTTTATAGGTGACCATGTGTTTTTTTTTTTTAATTTTTTTTATTATCCACACGTTTTTGAGTAGACAACAAAGTGAGGACACTTCTGAGTGGTATCTCTGCTCCAAAGCCAGATGATGAAACCTTTCTCTGGAGGCTGTGCTGGTGGGCTCCTGGTCAACTCCACTAGTCCTCCAGATGAGTCTATGTGTCTGAACCTCCATGCTGACAACACAGAAAATCCTCTGCCCCACATTTAAATAGTTTGGAGCCAAGGTTTGAAATTTTAAGCCACCTGGTTTATAATTTCCATTTAACCAGAATTGTGGAGTAAATATACAATCAGGAAATGATGCTAGAGAAAAGACTATTGAAAGAATGTTCTTTATTACCTTCACTTCCCCACACCAGGGTTGCCACAGGCCTATGCATGATCTGCTCTTAGTTTTGATCTTAATTCTTCTGTGTTTTACCCACAAGAAGGTACTCACCTGACAGCCCAGAATCGAGGTGAGCCTTTTCCAACTGTGGTCTCCACATTCACCTAGAGTCTCACCAGGGCCTTTGTCAGGAACAAGTCAATTCTGTGTCTTCTGGTGGGACTTCAGAGCATTCAGATTTTTATTTCAATTAGGGAAATGTTTTCATCTTTCTAGGAATTAATCTTTATGCCAGAAAATGATTTTTATTTCATTTTCAAGACAACTTTTTGGAAAATTAAAGTAATACTCAGCATAATTTAAAATTTCAACTGTCTTAAAACATTCGAGGACAAGTTATATTGAGCTAAATAAATCTCAAAGCTGTGTCTCTCTGCTGTAGTTACACTTGGCTATGACAATTCTGTTATTTTTCATGATCTTATATATTTCCTCACTTTTATCTGATTCTAGTGGAAAATGTATGTGGAAGCATCACAGATTTCATAGTAGAATTTCATTAGATTCTGTGGCTGTGGCTTCTCAATGCCTCATTAGTGAAGAGGTGGCTTTTTGAAGCTGGCTGCCAAGAGTCCTGCTGATTTTATTCCCTGCTGGCCTGGTTGGATCTTGACAAGGGCAGGAAGGAAAAGAAAAGAAAGGTATCTGTGACCCAGAGTCCTGTGACTTTTGGGGAAAAATGTTCCCAATGGGACCTTCCTGACTGAACTCCAAAATTTGTACGCATGTTAAAATAACATTGGATTCACCTTTCAAAGCAGATCATTATTTTTGATATACAGATGTGAAACATAAGCTTCGGCAAATGTTTACAACATGTATAAAGACTAATGCAGAAAAGAATGAGAATATTTCCATTTATCTATCTTCTAAGGAGAAGAGGTGCTTAATTGGGATTCACAACAAAAAATTGAAGGAGCAGAATTTCCCATGTAGTTATGCAATCTCTTCTTTCGGGGTGATGCTCTTCAATCATCACAAGCAAGTGTTCCCACCCTCTGACATTTGTTAGTAGAATATTTGGTAATAGCAATAGTAAAATATGTTTCTTGTTTTACTTTGTTAAAAGGAAACACATCACCCATTGTCCTAGTTCTGGATGAAGGTTTACAGGGAATTCCTGATAAGAGTGTTAATAACAAATTCCATGGTTACTTAATAGTGAGCTTAAGGTTTGATGCATACCAAATGTTCCCACTAAAGTATTCTGACTTCTTTATTTTTTCAGTTATACTAAAAAAGGTAAGTTATATCCTAAATAGAGAAAAACCCACTACAGCAGACATTGCTGTTATTGGAGTTTTAGTTCGGTCAATGATTTTTTGCTTCACATCACTAAATAGAGGAAAAGTATGAGATACCTTACATAGCTTACAATATGGGTTCTAACCCATCAAAGGCTCACTATGTAGTTTATAAATTGAATCGCTAAGAGATGAATGAGTAGCTCCCTTATGTATTTTTTGATGCCTCTATAGCTAAACATTTAAGTGTAGCAGGTAAAACCTTCTTGAAGTCAGAGTTCTCTCTGCTGCCAAGTGAAGATAATAGTAACTGGTATGTCTGCTTCTGTGATTTGTATTGATGATCATATGAGAAATGTTTATACAATTAACTCATAAATGGAGAAGCATTATAAATATGTGCATGATCCTTATTACTAGTATTTAGATTTATAATTACTTAGTCTCCTTTTTTCTATAAAAAATTAGAAACGGTACAACACTAATGATTTAGTATCTGTAAATGGAATTAGTCATAAATTTGCCACAGTCCTTCCCTTTCTTGCTTATTACGGTCCAGCAGGGATGACCACCAGTAAGAATGAGCTGTAGTAGGTGCTGAGACGTGGAACATACGGGTATTAGGGCAATAAGGCAGCTGAGGAGTAGCTCATTCTTCACCTTCCGCATAGCAATTTAAACTATTGTTAAGAAAATATATGGGACATCAAACTTTCTCTTTGAAAAGCCATTTTTTATTCTAGGGAAAACCTATGTACATTATATTATCCCATTTCCCTTTAGTTTCTTCATTTTAAAGAAAATCTGTCAAAGAAATTTAAAGTAACCTAAATAGATTTTGAAGTTTCCTTTTAAACCTTCTTCATAGCTTTCTTTTTTTTTTTTTTAAGATTTTTATTTATTTATTTGACAGAGAGAGAGATCACAAGTAGGCAGAGAGGCAGGGAAAGAGAACAGGGGGAAGGAAACAGGCTCTCCGCCAAGCAGAGAACCCGATGTGGGACTCGATCCCAGGACCGTGAGATCATGACCTGAGCCAAAGGCAAAGGCTTAACCCACTGAGCCACCCAGGCGCTCCTCTTCATAGCTTTCTTAACAACTATTTTTTTTTTTTAAAGATTTTATTTATTCATTTGACACAGAGAGATTACAAGTCGGCAGAGAGGCAGGCAGAGAGAGAGGAGAGAGAAGGAAGCAGGCTCCCTGCTGAGCAGAGAGCCCGAGGTGGGCCTCGATCCCAGGACCCTGGGATCGTGACCTGAGCTGAAGGCAGCGGCTTTAACCCACTGAGCCACCCAGGCGCCCTTAACAACTACTTTTAAGACTTTTCTAGTTTTAAAGCTATTCAGTGAGAAGGACACCTAAAAAAATCAACTTTGGAAGCTATGAATATATATCTCTTGTATGGGAGGAAACAGTTTCCCTTGATCCTCTAAAGGTCTCTAGCTGAGCCTGTAAAATAAACTGACAAAGGCAGATTTGCAGGAGAAAAGTATATACGTCTACTGCATGTAAGTTTCATGTAACATGGAAGTCTTCGTAAGGAAGTACAGGCCCAAAGAAACCGTTAAACGTGAGTATTTTTATGCTAGGTTTGATGAAGCGTGGAGTCCTGTAGAAATATGACAGGTCAAAGAGTATGAGGTAAGTGTAGCAAACTGGGCCAAATTTAGCAGGGCGTTTACTCAGTTTTGCCTTGGTGTCCCTTTGTCTTCTGCACTAAGACTATTCATTTCCTCCTGGTATGGGGGGCTGTCTCACATGAGGGCTTTATGACCTGTTTTTGAGGAGAAGGCCGGGGGGAAGATCAGAGCGACCTTCTTCCCCGCGGCGCTATTTCTTATAATTCTTCTGCTTAAAATCGTCAGTATTCCAAGGTACTCTATTCTGGGATAGCTTGTGCTAAGCCCCAACACTCTAGGAGTAGAAACAAAGAATTCGAGGCTGAAAACGTACCTCCTGACTCAGTCTTTAAGAAAATTAATTCCATTCCTATTGATTTTACTTCTATCTTTGGAGCAGTTATTAGTTCTCTGCTGGCTATTGGAGGAGGGAGGGGATGGGTAGCATGCAGGAAATATACAGAATGCTATGGGCCTCAAGGGCCTTACTTTTAGTATTTGTAGAGATGGATATTAGTAGTGTGAAACAGAGGACTATAGAAAGTATGTAATAATGATGTATTTAACTGAATATAACCAAGTGTTAATTCAATTTAACTAAGTGCTTACAGGCAATTAGTGTTACAACAGCTATCTATACAGATTGATTTTAATTGAAATTGTAAAATAATTAAAATTTATTTTTGCTATATTTCCCTTCTATCAATATTTTGCATACTTACTTTTCCTGTTCCTTTCCTACTCCTAAATTTTACTTAGATCTTTTAATGATCAGAATGAACCAGGCTAAAATTCCAGTGCGATGGCCAACATTTTGCTCTTGTCTCCCCTTTCTCCTGATGCTCCTTTTTTGTCAAAGAGTTATTTTTTTTCCATTTTATAACTACAAATTTGGAAAACAGGAAACTGAACACATTTAATTCAAAAATTATAATAAAGTAATAGTTCTGGATATTTCCAAAAACCGTTCAGTGAAATAGGAAAATGCTACTGCTGAGATTTTGTTTTCATTAAACCTTGCTAAAAGATGCTTATATTTTACTGCTGAATAAAATTGTCCCACTGTGCATTAAAGGCAAAGTAATATGGGCAAAATTGCAGACTTGTAATTCCAGTTTTTAAATTAAAGAAAAAAAATAACCCTCTGCATTTGTAATGACTGTATATCATTAGACTCCATGTTCCATTTCCTTCCTCTTTTATCCAGGTACCTCAAGAGAATTCTTCAGATTCTTTTCCTTTTTTCTTATTGTAAAACAACATGCCCCATTTTTGAAGAGACTTTTTGTAGGATAATTTTAAACCTATTTTTTCCAATGGGAGAGTGAATGCATTGGTGCTTTTTCTATTCAGTTTATCTCTTGTTTACAGGTTTTTGGAAAATGAGATTATCACCATTTTCAGTCCTCTCTGTATTGTAGTTTCCTTGATGACCAACAGAAATCCTTTACTGACTTAGTAATGGTGAATGGAAAGGTTGAACTGAACTAAAAGTTGGGAGAAACAAGCAGTTTCTAGGTCATTCCTGAATTTATTCATTAGGTAGTAAAATGACTAAACTCTAAACTTTAATATGTTTGTATATGATATTAACCTCACCGTGAAAAACTGCTCTCTGGGATTATTACGCATTACTCAAAATTCCATTTTTAATTAATTTACATGATATAATTTTCTAAATGGTAACAATCATGTAACAGTTTTATAGGATAGTAAAAAAGATATCCTTCCCTCCTCCACTTATTTATAATATGTCATTATTTACTTGGGAAGAAAACATCATGAATCTTCTGGGCTCAGGATTTATCACTCTATAAAGACTTTCCAAGAAATACATACACTAATTTTGGGAAGAGTGTTGTTCATATCACAGGATTAGAATCTTGTCAGGTACTCCCTGTTTTCGAATTTTACCAAATAGTTTACTGAATCATATCATAAATGCAGTGATCACAAATTCTGTAAAACCCATAATGCCTTGATCACTAATTATATCATGGATAATGTGTGTCTTAGGTTTCTACCTTGTTAAAAATTCTGTATTTGTTTTTGTTGTGTTGTTGAAACAGTAACAATTAGGTGCTATACAATCTTATTGATTAATATGAGGTGAATCCAACTAGCATAAAAATGACAAAAAATCATTATATTTTAGTCATTTTATTTTAGAAATAAAATAATAACACTAGTTTCCAAGCTCCATAAGGGAAGGGAGCATATCACAGCCTTATTCACATTTGTTCTCAAAGGGCTTTTGGTACAATGCTTGACATAAGGGTTGACAAAATTTTTATTCAAAACATCATAACTAGATTTCTATATGTTCTATAATTGGAAGGCTTTCCCACTATATGGACTGAAATAGAGGCAAATACGATGCAAACGCATATATCTTCCATCAGGAAGAAAATACTACAAAGGTTTTTAAAGTACAAAGGTTTCTGTCTAAAGGACTATTAATCATTGTAACCTGGTAAAGATTGTTACATTACTGTCCAAAACTAAAGGAATGAATGACTTGTTTTAAAATTACTAATGTCTATGAAATAATTAAATATAATATTTCACTGGTTATCATCAGCTTTTTTGCATATTATTTTCTTAGGAAATATTGAGTCTGTGCACAAAAACATATGTACAGGTCTTAATGGCATTTAGTTAGAAACATCAGGACTGATGTTTTAGATTTGTTTTGTCATAAGGTTTAATCAGCCTTGATCTCTTCCTTTTAAGTTATTATTTTTGAGTAAAGGATTTAGACAGTAATTAAAATGGATTTGTGTTTAAACTACAAGGGCAATACTAGGAAAATTTTATGGGAAAAACACCATTAAATTTAGATAAATGACTTAGCTTTCCAGGGCACTTTATGCTGCCTTTTTAATGAATGACCCATTGAGATTTAATTTATACCAGCTCCACTGTGCTGTAACAAGCAGCCATTATGTTTCTAAAGCATGAAGTTAATGAAATAATGCCTATTTGGAGGTGGTTATTAGGTGCACAGAGATATTTTTTCCTGTTTAAAGCTAATTAACATGAAAGACAACTTGACCATTTTAAATGAAATGAGAGGGAAATGAGAGTGATATGTCCACAATGAGGCAGACAATGGAAATTTTAGCTATCAAAGAAAAGTGGAAACACAAAAACACTTCAAATTATGCTAACTTTGAGAAAAGAAACATCTTTTCAGGGAATTTTTAAACCAAGTAGTGTCAGCTAAAATGATCCATTCTTTACCAGAGTTTACTAATTCTCTGTTTATATTATATATGTGACACATGATATTATATCATTAGTCTGGAAGACTGGCAAGAAATCCACCTAAAGATAAGGGAGCACATAAGTGGAAATAATGTTTAGAGGTGTAAGAACACTTCTCAATATAACCTTTTATATCTGGGAAGAGGTCTTAAAGGGTCCTTGTAAATGCTGAGATTGAGAAACAGTCACAAAAAAATTTTATTTTAATGTGCCTTTTAGTATGGGGCCGATAGATTCTTCCTAATAAAGAGTTCAGAGCAAAGCTTTCTCAGCCTTTGAATTCTGGAGCATCTCAGTTTTCACCCAGAGTTGGAGTTAGGAGACTGCTAAAAATGTTTCAAGTTCTTCAATAGAAGGAAGCTAAAAGTAAAGGTGAAAATTCCTTTGGGATGTCCAGAGAGTTGTGACCTCCTATAGTGGTGGACAAAAAAGTCACCTGGGACCAGTGTTAGGATCAGATTTCTGGGCCCACCCCAGCTGGTAGGTCTGGCCCAGGAGTCAGTACCCCAGGTGGTTCTGATGCAGGTGGTCTTCACCCTACTTCTTAGGAAACACTGGCCTAGAAGCAAGACTAAGGAGGTCAGAGTAACTTGGAGACTATCCAACACTGATCAAACCTTACACAATTTGTGTTGGAAATAAAGGTCTCCTCTAATTTTTGTTGCTCCCTCTCCAAGCAACAGAAGTAAAGAAAAGGCAGTGATGGCAGAGAAGGAGAAACAGAAGGAGTTAATGAGACTGCAGGACCTCATCTGGAAGTAAAGCACCCTCAAGCTGGAGAGAAAGAGCCTCGCACACTACGAATTAACAGAAAAAAGAACAGTACCGCAGGTCGATTAGGGATCTAACAATAAATATTAGGTGAGTACTCGGGACAAAATCTTTGAAGCTTTTGTCCTGCTGTGTAATGGTGTCAGGTTTGCTACAGCTTGGAGGAAATTTACCCTGGAAAGCACTTAAATGATACTAATCTTTTGTTTGTGTGTTTGTATTAGAAAAAGATGTAGGTTCTTTCCATAGTTTGAGGAACTTGAGGGGCAGGGTGGGGGATCCAGGGGGGTAGGGAGGGAAAAATAATGAAACAAGATGGGATGGGGAAGGACACAAACCAGAAGAGACTCCTAATCTCACAAAACAAACTGAGGGTTCCTGGGGGGTGGGAGGGTAGGGATAGGGTGGATGGGTTATGGACATTGGGGAGGGTTT
>LNAC01000709.1:291809-353080 GCA_002007465.1 Ailurus styani
CACCACACACCAATTAAAGGCAAATCCATTCTGCATTCCCTTCCTGCATCTCAACTCTGGGATTTTGTTAGCAGAGTTAGCCTTTAGCTTAGCCAATGTAGGGGTGTAATAATGCATACGTTTAAAGCANTTGCCTTTGGCTCAGGTTGTGATTCCAGGGTCCTGGGATTAAGCACTGCCTTGGCTTCCCTGCTTGGCAGGGAGTCTGTCTGTCCCTTTCCCTCTGTCCCTCCCTCCCGCTTGTGCTCTATCTCTTGCTCTTTCTTGCTCTCTCTCAAATAAATAAATAAATAAATAAAATCTTAAAAACAAAAAGAAAAAGGAAGAAAGTTGATATAGGATGCCTTCCTGAATTGTCACAAAGAAGTGGAGCCACTTTAAATTACTTGCTACAAGTATCATAATATGTCCTTGGCGTTTTTCCCTCTAAAGTACGTCTAATTTACAAAAATTTTTTAAACTACCTGCATATCATGTATCAAATATGTGCTTTTCGGTAGTTTCATCCCACATGCTTTTAAGTGCTGATTTGTCTTTTATTTTTTCAATATAGTTTTTTTATTTTGGACTAGTTTTAGATTTTCAGAAAAGTTGCAAAGATAGCCTAGAGATTTCATAAACCACCCACCTAGTTTCTCCTACTATTAACTTCTTATGTAACTGGGGCACGTTTGTCACAACTAAGAACACTGATGCATTATGATTTATTGAACTGCAGGATTTCACTGGTTTTTCCACCAACGTCTTTCTGTCCCAGGACCCAATTCAAAATATCATATAGTATTTTGTTTTCACATTTCCTTTTGCCTTTTCTGATCTACGACAGTTTCTCAGTCTTTCATTGTTTTTCATAACTTTGATGTTTTTGAGGTATTGATTAGGTATTTTATAGAATGTCCCTAAATTTGGGTCTGACTTACGCTTTTCTCATGACTGGACTAGGGTCATTAGTTTAGGGGGAGAATACTACACGGTGGAATGCTTTTCTCACCATATCATATCAGGGGGCCATGCAATTAACATGATTTATCATCAGTGATCTTAATGTTGATCAGCTGGTCAAGGTAGTGTTTGAAACGTTTCTCCACTGTAAAGTTATTTTTCCCTTTTCCTATTCTGTTTTTTGGAAGCAAGTCACGAAGTCCACCCCACATTCAAGGAATAGGTGAATTAGCTACCATTTTCTAGAGGGGACAATATCTACATAAATTATTAGAAATTCTTCAGTAAGAGAGATTCATCTCTTTTTCTCCATATTTTTAAATCTGTATAGACTCATAGATATTTATTTTATACTTTGGATTATAATCCAACACTACATTAACTATTCGTTTTATTCAGATTGTTCTAGCTTTGATCACTGAGACCTTTCAAGTTGGCTCCTTTGTTCCTATAACATGCCCCCCCCTTCCTTACTACTACCTTACTTCCTGGGTCTGCAAGATGTCACAGGTCCACCTTGTGTTTGCCTGTCCCATCCATGAAATCAGTTAGCTTTGACTTTTAACCTCATGGTTTCCTGTTTATAATACTTTGTGCAATATCATGAATACTTCTGAGGATACTGATGGCACAGGCCAAGAACAAAGCAGCATTTTGCTAGGTGCACTACACTGGACAAAATGTAATGAATGCTCTTATCTGGCCTGAAGACACTGCTAGGAAAGTGATGAAAGAGATGCTTACGGATGGATTGCACATTTTCCTTTTCACTTCCTGTCATTATGTGGAAGTAGTTTGGACAGAACACTGTGGGGAAGGGCGGTGGTTTCGTTACCTGCCACACACAAAATCAGGCATGACCTTGTTCTTTGTTTTTTTCAGCAACCTAAGTTTCCATGGTAAACAACACTGGCCCCAGACTCAAAATAGCTGGGAACGATCTTCAGCAAAAAAAAAAATAAAGAGAATAACTTATTGCCTTATTCTTTCTCTTTCCCTCATCTCCCATTATTACTTGATTAACATGTATTAAAACTTCTGGTACTTCCATTATTCCAGCCAACAAATTCAACTTCTTGATGTTCTTATCTTTCTCACCGCGTTGTATCCAAAGATTCTTCCTACCTTCTGGCACAGCTGGAAATTAAGTCGGTCGCTGCCTTTGCCTCCTTTGTCACTCCTTAACATTTGGGAGATGTACTGCCGAACAAGTAGTGACCGCACAGTATAGGGTTGAGGGGTGAGCGTCCATTTAAAAAGTACCTTCTGGGCCCCAGTCGCTGAGCCTCCGCTGAGGACTCAGCAGCCCCCGGCTGAGCCCCGTGGTTTCCTCGAGCTCCTTGCCCCGCCCCCACCCCCCATTGCTCCCGCCGCTCCCGCCTCTCCCGCCTCGGCCTTCCACAGAAGGTGTCCTGTGGCCAGGCAGAGAAAAAAGGAATCCTGTGTCAGCTATCCAGATTCTCCACTCTTTCTATCCCTGTGCTGATGCAAATAAGGGTGATGATCTTCCTGCTGGCACTGAGGACGATATCCACAGAAGAATTCAACAGAGAAACGGTAGGAAGACCCTTACTAACGGAGGAATGGCTGGTGATCATGATAAAAAGAAACTAGTGAAGGGCTTTAAGAAGAAATTTGCCCCCAGCGGTACTGTAATTGAGCATCCAGGATGTGGAGAAGTAATTCCCCTACAGGGTGACCAGCGCGACAACATACCCTGCTTTCTCTTAGACGTTGGACTCCCTAAGAATGACTAGCTGAGGTTCCTGGGTTTCGAGTGCTTTTGGCTCACTAAGCCTAAGTGAGGATTTCCTTGCAATGAGTAGAATTTTGCTTCAGTCCCTTGTCACAAAACCTCCCAGCTTGTATATTGTCACTATTCGGGGTCTGCCTTTAACTTGAACTAGTATAACTCCTTGATTCAGTGAACTGAAAAGAGCCATGCCAATAAATAAATAAATAAATAAAAATTAATAAAAATAAAAATAAAATAAATAGTACTTCCCTATAGTGAATGGTTTTATATAAGGAAGATAGGGAGGTATTGCCTTCAATAGTATTAGGAAAACCAAGCAAATGAACAAGTGAGGTAAAAATACCTCTGCACAGCAAAGGAAACCATCAACAGAATAAAAAGCAACCCACTGAATAGTGGAAAATATTTGCAAGTAAAATATCTGATAAGGGGTCAATATCCAAAATATATAAAGTCATCAGCAAAAAACAATCTAGTAAACAAAGGGACAGAGGAACTGAATAGACATTTTTCCACAGGAGACATGCACATGGCCAACAGGGACATGAGAAGGTGCTCAACATCACTAATCATCAAGAAACTGTAAATCAAAACCAAAATGAGATAGCACTTCACACCTGTTAGGATGGCTATCATGAAAAAGAGAAGGGATAACAAGTGTTGGTGAGGATGTGGAGTAAAACTAACACTTGTGTGCTATTGCTGAGAATGTATATTGGTGCAGCCACTACGGAAAGCAGTACTATGGAGGTTCCTCAGAAAATTAAAACTAGATCTACCATATGATCCAGCAATCCCACTTCTGGGTATTTATCTGAGGGAAGTGAAATCACTACCTTGAAGTGATAGCTGCATCCCCATGTTTAGTGCAGCATTATTTACAATAGCCAAGACATGGAAACAAATATATACATATATATGTATGTATATATGTATATGTATATATATTTAATGTGTGTATACATACACACAATAAAATATTAAATATTTTATAATGTTTATATTTATAATTATAAAATATTATTCAGTCAAAAAAAAGGAATCCTGTCATCTGTGACACATGAAGTGACCTTGAGGGCATTGTGCTAAGTGAAGTAAGTCAGAGAGAGAAAGATGAATACTAAATATGTGGAATCTAAAAGTAATGAACTCACAGAAAAAAAGAACAGATTGGTGGTTGCTAGAGGTAGAGGAAATGGGTGAAGGTGATAAAAAAGTGCAAGTTTCCGGTTACAAAATAAATAAGTCTTGGGATGTAATGTCCAGCATGAGGACTATAGTGAACAATACTGTATTGTGTATTTGAAAGTTGCTAAGAGAGTTGACCTTAAAATTCATCTCAAGAAAAAAATTGTAACTATATGAGGTGATGGATTTTAATTAAACTTATCTTGGTAATCATTTCACAATATATACATATGTCCCATCATTATGTTGTACACCTTAAACTAATAAAATATAATTTCAATTATATCTCAATAAAATTGGGAAAAAAATCCACTCCGACATTTCCCTAAATTATCTTCCAACAAACACCAGAGCTTGAAAGAAACCATTTATGCTTGAAAACCCACAATGATTAGTTGGTGTATTCACATGTGTAGAAGGACGTATCACTGTCAAAATATATTTATGAAACTATGATTCTGGAGCTGCCTGACTTAGAGCTCTTGATTGCCAGATACTTTCTCCCTAAAGATTTTGTTTTCTTTAATATTCTTTCATTTATCCTGATTGTGTTTTGGATAAAAGCAACAATTAGGTGGTTGGACTAGATTGCAAGGTCTGGTTTAATTTTTTGACAAACACAAAGAACAAAATTGTTATTACCGTGGCACTAGTAGAAGTGGGTTGTAGTTACGGAAACAGACTATGACTTTTTGGTCCCAAATGTCATTGCCGAGATGTGTCAGCAAAAAGGTAAGAAGAACAGGGGCACCTGGGTGACTCAGTTAGTTAAGCACCTGACTCTTGGTTTTGGCTCAGGTCATGATCTTATATGTCATGATCTCATGGGTTGTGATCTCATGGCTCATGATCTCATGGGAGGTCATGAGATCTAGCCCTGCATTGATCCTCTGTTCCCTCTGCCTCTCCCTCCACTTATATGCAGGTATACACACACACACACACACACACTCTCTCTCTCTCTCAAATAAATAAATAAATCTTTTTAAATAAGGTAAGAAAAACAATGCACTGATCATTTCCTTTTAGACAAGTGATTTTCAAACTTGGCTGTACATTAGAATCACCTGGGAAACCATGAAAAAAATAATGACTGAGCTATAACGTTTTCATGGGTCCAGGCATTGGCATCTTTTAAGGCTTCCTAGGTTATTACAGTGTGTATCCAATATCATAGAACAATAATTGTCAAATTTTAGCGAACTGTTAAAATATCTGGATAGTTTGATAACAATGCAGATTCTTGTCAATCAATGCTAGTACTCATATTTATTGATCAGGTGTGGCATCCAGTAACCTACATTTTAAAAAGTAAGTCCTCAAATGCTTTGGTTCTTTGTATAATACTTTAATCTTAACTGCCATAACTGTTTGTGAGACAGTTGTGGCAACAGCCAAGCCCTAGACATCGTCTCTACTGAGAGCTTGACAAAACTCAATGGAAATGTTTAATTTTCTTTGCAAGCTCTGAGATCTCCTTATTTCATTATGCCTTTCTTATCAGCTAGATAGCCCATCTTTTAACATTCAGCTTTTTGTTACCTACACTTGAAATATGCCCTTTCTCTGCCCTGTGTTCCTATGCAATTGTCTTACTCTTTTGTAAACCTTAGTATTCTTACCTGTCTTCCAAAAACCACAAAATTCTTTGAGATGACACACTGTGATTTAATTTCTGTGGTTCTAGTGCACGACTCAATTGCTTATCACTGGGTGCCTCCAAAATTCCAACTCTAGTAGACAAAACATTATAAATATAATATACTGTGAAATATTCTATCTCAGTGATAAACGCAATATGCCATGGAAATACAGATATTTTTGTTCATCTGTAAATTTAATTTATTCATGATCTTTTTTTTCCTTCTCCACAATTAGCATGAATAATTCAGAGGAGGCGATATTCTGTTGAATATCGCCTCCTCTGAATAAGGCATAATTTGCCTTATGTGAATAAGAAGTTCACATGCAGTTGACTCAATTTTCCAAGCTATTGGAGAGGAACAAAAGCAGATAAACCAAAAATCACTTACATTTGTGTGTGAAATATATTTTGGCATTTCTTTTGGAATAAGTATGGCCAACGCTCTAGGAATTCCCAATGTTTCATATAAAGGATTCAAGCTATGTCTATAAGACCTGATTCTCCAGAAGCCAAAAAAGGGCCTGTAGAATTCTTCCACACACTACCCATACTGTCTTCTTACCTCAGGGCTCCTCTGGAAGTAAGAGGAAGTTACTTAATGAAATAAAAAGGAACAAGAAAGGGATTGGCATTTGTGGTGTGCTGTGTGTTTTAATCTTGGACCCCTTCCCCTCCAATGTAGTGATGTCCTATTGATTTCCACACATAGAAGAATATTCTATTTATGTAAGAGTTAATCAAGCAAAATAGGGTATGGCACCCTGAAGACCATGAATGCAAGCTTAAAGAATCAAGGGAAATGTCTGGGGATGATAGATTGGATTTATATTCCCCCCCATAAATATTTAACCTTTTATAGAGAAACATTTTTTTAAAGATTTTATTTATTTATTTGTCAGAGAGAGAGAGCACAAGCCAGGCAGAGTGGCAGAGTGGCAGGCAGAGGCAGAGGGAGAAGCAGGCTCCCTGCTGAGCAAGGATCCCGACGCAGGACTCCATCCCAGGATGCTGGGATCATGACCTGAGCCGAAGGCAGCTGCTTAACTAAGTGAGCCACCCAGGCGTCCCAGAGAAACATTTTTTTTTTCCCCAGAAAGACTTTTAGGTGCTTCTCCAAGTTAGATAATTTAACTTTACTCAAATAGACACTTTTAGTAAAATAAACCCTGGAAATTTACAAATTAAGATTAGAATAAGTTATCATATTTTCTATTAGAAGCATAAAAAATATGTTTATGGATATGTAAAGGGTGGATTTTTACTCTATTTTTCTCTTTTTATATGGTAGTGATCCCTTAATATTGATAAAGTCTACAAAGCAGTAATTAAATATCCTCATTAAATATTTTAATTACAGAACAGTAATTAAAATATCCTCATTAAATCTTTGACTTTTCTTATGGCCTTGATCAGTTATGCCTCCAGCATTCACTCTACCCCTTCACCACTGAGATGAAGCCATGGGGATCTGAGTAGGCAGAAACCAAACAGCAAAATCTTATTCTCTTTCTGCCTGTGATTGGTTCAGGGAATTGGACAAAAGTTGATCCACTCAAAGGATAGCCCAGAGCTTTTAGTACATAGTTAGGATGGTAAGCCCTCCCCCTTTGAACTAGAAGGAGAAACATGCATTATTTCGGTTGCAGCTGGCAACTATCTCGTGACCACAAGAAGAGCCAGTCTTGGGATAAAGGTTCTTGGTGAAATCCTTAAGTCATCAAATCAGGCACCTGAAACCTGCTTTCCTCTAGACTTTGTAACTCTGGTAAGTAATAAATCGTCTTTATTGTGTACAATAATTTGAGTTATAATATCTGTTATTTGTAACTGAAAAAACTCTTAACAGATATGAATACCTATGGCTTACATGTTTATTTGTCAGATGAGAGAGAAGCAAAGTGGTTATTCTAACATGTGACAGAAAAAATAACAATCCCACAATAAAGTATGAAAAGATTTACATCTGTGGTATGATGTATTTGAAACAAGCCTTCAAAATTGAGGGCAGTTTTTCTAGTATTTTGCATTTCCTCCTGATCATGATAGAATGAGAAAATGTGACACAGAACTACTCCAAGTTGCCTAGTAGGAAGTGATTTTTTCACAATTTTCTTATGTTTGCTTTACACTCCATCTATCATATAATCCAGACTAGAAGGTGCCTTTCAGATGATCTAGTCTAATCCTTTCATTTTATAAATGAGGAAACTGAATCTCATTGAGGTTAAGTGAGATGGGCAATGACTGAGACAGATGTTTCTGCCTCTTGACTTCTGATGAGCCTTCTTTCCACTGCTGTATGCAGTCTGCGTATCCAAACAAAAAACAAAACAAAACAAAACAAAACAAAACAAAACAAATGACCGACGGGCTCCTGGGTAGCTCAGTCAGTTGAGCATGTGACTCTTGATTTTGGCTCAGGTTATGATCTCTGGGTCATGGGTTTGAGCCCCGTGTCAGGCTCGAGGCTCATCATGGAGTCTGCTTGTCCTTCTCCCTCTGCTCCTCACCCCTCCTCAAATAAGTAAATAAATTATTTTAAAAAACCACACACACAAATGACTGACTGAGGTAGATTGTCTTATTGTTCATAGCAAATTATTTTCTCTCCTAAAAGAGGATTGTATCTCATTGCCATTACCATTTGCCTGTCAATGCCTCCCAGCACTTTCTACTCTATCAGCAGCCTTGGTCAGGTGACTTGCTGAGTTAAATGTGAGTAACAGGATCATGGGATACAGTTATGTGTGGGCAGGTGGCTCTCATGATATTTTAACAAATCCCAGATGGTGACTATTTTATCCTGGGTCCTGGAATGAGAAATCCCACCACACAGTGCCTGTGCCTGGTATAGAGATATAGTTATATTTAACATTAATGGGCAAGAAACATTTGTGGTAGTAACTCACTGAAACTTGGGATTATTACTTCAGCAAAGGTGACTAGTATTGGGAGAATCAACAGCTAGTATAACATGTAGAATGAGAAAAGAGCAAAGTTCTGTACATGTAAAATGCATTCCTTGCTTTTCACTGGATGTTTAAAGAATATAATACTAGTTAGTCTCTTTCTCATGTCAGTAACACCTTACAAAATCTGAGTTAACCTATTTCATTATTTTTACTAATTGCAAGGAAGGAGAAGAAATGGCATAACTCATTAAGATACAGATAAATAGTATCTATAGTAATATGATATCTTAAGTCCATCCTGTGGTAGGACATAGTCTACTATATTATGTATTTTTAAATACGTCTCATACTTGACTGTGAACTTCTAGCAACAGGTACTATTTATTTCTATGCACTAAACGCAGAGAAAGAAAGACACAGTTATTGACCTCGAAGAGGTCAAAGTTGATTTTCTCATTCTTGTTTAGGTATTGAAACATGTAGTAGAGTACTATGATTTGTGAGAGACAAAGAGAGACGGAGAGAGAGAAATACATTGGTCTGGAAGAGCCAGGGAATTTCCAAGAGAGGATGATATGTAATCCAAATGCCAAAGAATGAAAAGGAGTTGTCAAGATAGGCTGAAGGGGAAGGGACCTACATATGCAAAAATAGTGAGTCATCAAGTATTACCTCATGGCTGAAACATAGGACAAATGTGAGCTGTCAGGGAGAAGCAGACTTGGGCTCAGTCATGACAGACTATTTGTCACACAGAGGACCTGGCCTTTATTCTGTATATGATAAAATGTCACTGGAAGAATAAAATAAAAAGTGCTGACATGGTCAGAATTTAGTTTTGTAAGTATCTCTCTTTTTTTTTGTGAGAATGAAGAAAAGAAAATCTGGGAACACAGGTAAGAAGACTTTTAAAAGTATCTGAATTTGTGTGGATAAGAAACGCTAAGATTCTGCATGAAAATCAATGGCTGTGGGATGGAAAGGGATTTAAACTTATTTATAAGGTACACTTTGTTTAATTTTGTGAGGACTGAGGTAGAAGTCACTTTCCCTAGGCAAGTAGATGTAAGGAAGATTATATCAATTATCTTAATGGAAGGGGAAAGAGAGAAAGAGGCTGATGTAATGATTTTGGACTCAAGATGAAGAGAGAATACCATTTAAATCAGCTCACTGGTCTCAATCATTAATCTTCTCCAAGTCTCAGTTAATAAATAATAAAATAATACAAGATTATTTATTTATTTATTTGAGAGAGCGAGAACAGAGTGAGCAAGAGAGAACATGACTGGGGAAGAGAGGCAGAGGGAGAGGGAGAAGCAGGCTCCATACCAGAATCCTGGAATCACGAAGGCAACTTCTCAACCGACTGAGCCACCCAGGTGCCCCTAAAGTACCTTAAAAGGTTATGATGACAATGAAATGAGACAAAGCATAAAAACATTTTAATATTCAGATCCATAATAGGGGATTTATGACTTTTTGAATGTATCTTTTTTCTCCTTATTCTTATTCATTCTGTCACATCCGCTGGGATAGAAAATATGGGAGATTAGGGGTGAAAGACGGAAATGGAGACAAATTCAATTTGAAAATCTGGAATCTGATTTTCCTGTAAGATGTCAAGATGCAAGAATCTAACAGAGTTGGCAATTCAAGGACATATCTGGTAGGTGATTCACAATTCTGAGGCTAAGAGGAACCTAGGAAGGCAGGTTATGTTAAAATTGATGCCATAGTGCAAATGATACTGCTAACGTGAATGTATAGAAATAAGAAGGGATGAGGGGCAAAGAGTTAAGACAGGAGGCTGAGGAGTAGACTGACAGTGAGTGGGTTATCAGCAGAATGTTCTACAAGGCAAAAAAGACATTTTTAAAAGAAGGGATTTAATTATAGATAAGTATTTCAGGTGGAAGGATGTAATATACTGAAAAAAAATGAATATAGACTGTTATAGAGAAGTTAGATGATAGAAGACAGATGTATTAAGGTGTGAATTAAAAGTGATTAAACAGAGAACGGTAATTTAAGGTAATTCTTTTAGGACCATCAAATGTGAGAGAAGGGAGGCTGCAAACTCCTAGCAGCCAGCTCAGTGTCAACTCTGTTCCTACTGAGTAACAGAATTTTTGTTTATTGTTGGTCACAGTAATATGTCCAGTTTAAAATCACAGTTCCAACCCCCTCTACAATTGGGTGGCTGAGACGTGATCACATGTCAGTGGGTGGGGCTTCCAGAACAAGTCTTTAAGGACCCGCCCCAGCTGGAAGCCACGTCCTTCTCCCTTTCCTTCCGGAAAGGGGATAGAATGACTAAAGTCAGAACATCGGAACATCCGTCTTGGGACCTTGAAAAAAAAGTGAGGAAAATCTCATGTACTTCAGCACTAATAATCTCGAACCAGTGTCATTAACTGTTTACTTCTTTTGTGTAAGAAGAATATGTATTTCAACTCCCTGTTATTGGAACTGTTTTTAGCAGCTGAATGCAAGTATAAACTGACAAAGTGTGATAGCTTGGTGACATGAGGTTAAATGTGTACATATTTTTTTCTCAAAGCAATGGCTTACATAATTTCCAAACTTCTTGAGGTTATTATTATTATTATTATTATTACATTGTTTTACTAGTCTTCCCTCACTAGGGAATGCTGATACATCCGGAGCTGTACTTAACAGATCACACTCAGTAACCTCCTTTACACCTGGGACTGATTGAAATGATTTTGAACAGATGCTCTAATGGGATGAAACTCTGGGGAAACTTAGGGGTGGCCGGTAAATACACGAGCAGATGTTTCTCATCATTGGTCACCAGGGAAAGGCAAAAGCACATTGATATATCCTTACACATTCACTAGAAGTGCTAACCTGGAAAAGACTGGAAATACCATGTGTTGGAGAGGATGTGGGCAACTGGAAACTGGACATCTTGTAAAATATATGACTCAGATACTTGAGGAAAAAAGTTTGGCTAATTTTTCTGCAGTCAAACTGCATATACCATGTAACCCAGCAATCCTACTCTTGTGTATTTACCTAACAGAAATGAAAGCATATATTTACACAAGCAATTGTACAGAAATTTTCATAGCATCTTTATTTATAATAGCCAAAAACTAGAAATAATGCAACAGGTGACAGGATACAGGAACAGGTGACTAGATAAACTGTGGTATGGCCTCCATGGAATACTTCCCCCAGTCGATGGCTGAGGAAAGCACAGAGGAAGTGCCGCTTCAGGTGTATTCCTGAGACATAGGCCTGCTTTCGCCTTCTCTGGAGGACACCCCTTTGGCCTGGCCAAACTTTTCTTGGAATTGTACTTTGCAGTCTAAGAATCTCTTTTTACCACTTCCTCTTGCCTTCCTCCTTACTTTGGCAGGTGTCAGAGCTACCTTGCTCAGCAGGCTCTCCACACCTTGATCCTCTTTCCTTTATCCTTTACATTATTTCCTCTAAATCTCTTTCATGGCTAATCCTGTCTTGGCACCTGCTTCCCCAGAGTATGTGAATTAAGAAAATGATTGGCCTGGGCTGGGCTGAGGGTGGGGCATAAAGGAAATTTTGGAGTGATGGGAAAATGTTCTGGATCTTTATCATTGTGGTGGTTATATTCATTTTTGTCAAAACTTATTGAAATGTTCACTTAAAGTGAGCATATTTTATTCCTCAACAAAACTGATTAAAAAAAAAATCCCAAAGGGTACCGTGGTTTACTGGTCAAGTTAGATAGTTGTCAAGTAACATGGTTCGCACAGACCGCAAAGCAAAGGAAATAAGAAATCTGCATGGCGCTGGCAAAAACACATTCTTCCCTTATTTAGAGATTGCATTTATAAAGATTTAGGAATCATTAATTTCCTGCAAGGATAAACCTATACTATTAGGTCACTACGGTGGCTTATTCATAAGCAGGCATGAGATGGTTAACTAATAAAAGCCTGGATGGTGGTAGCAGGGGCAATATTTGAATGGGACAGAAATTACCATTAAGCAATGGCTTTCTAAAAATTTTATCTGAAAATTATTTTTCCCCCCAATCTGGAATGGCTTCTGAATTTGTAACCACTGACAGTACAGGGTGAGATGGTGTGCTGAGACAACAGCCAGTGTATTTTATAAAGCAGGAACATTGGAGGGAAAAGACAACTCTAACTCTTCCCAGTGTATTTAAGTTCTTCCTTTCCTCATCAGTCCTTCCCCTAGATTGTGACTTTCATGAGAATAGCAGGGGATCTATCCTTTTTTCTGTTTCCGGGTTAGTTAACTCACCAAAGGTAAGCAATGTAATTTTATTGAAGAGATTATTTAATGAATAAATACATTTCCTTCACAGTCTTGCTTCTCATGAGGCAACTTGTCAAAACATTCCTTGTCCATTTTCTTCCAGACTCAGCTGAGTACCTGTAATGACATGATTGTTTTATCGATCTTGTTTTTCTTCATTTACCCTCTATTTTTACTGGCAGACTTAGCCTTTACTAGAAACTAAGGAGCCAGATCAAAAGAGGATCCTGCTATTCTAATTGAGGTCAGAGAGCCTGTGTTTTATGACATCCCAAGTACAGATGGTTTGTGGCATATAATTGAATTGCTAGTTTGCTCAATCTGTACGCAGTCTTTTTCAAGGTGACTTTACCACAGCAGAACAATTAGAAATGTCAAAATCCATGGGATACAAGATTTTTCATTGAATACTTTTTAAAAATTCTGTAGAGCCTGAGAAAAGCAATAGTTCTCTTTTTAAAAATAAGCTTCTAATTTTAGAATACTTTTTGATTGACAGAGAAGTTGTAAAGTTAGTACAGAGAGTTCTAGCATGTATACCCTTCCCCCAGTTTCCCCTAATGTTAACATCCTATATTACTGTGGTACCTTTGTCACACTAAGGAAACAGCATAGGTATGACTATCGTCTGAACTCCAGACTTTATCTGGATTTCACTCTTTTTCCCCTAATACCTGCTATGGATCTCAGGACCCCCTGCAGGATACCACATTACATTTAGTCGTCATGTCTCAGGCTCCTCAGTGTCTCCATTTTTCCTAGTTCTTGATGACCTTGACAGTTTGGGGGGAATGTTTTATACAATGTCCCCTCCATGGATTTCTCTAATATCTTTCCCATGGTTGGCCTGTGGCTAAGGTTTTGGGAAAAAGATCAGGGAGGTGAATTCTCATGACATCATATCAAGGTAAGGTTAATCTTAATCGCCTGGCCGAGGTAATGCTGGCCAGGGTTCCCCACTATGAAGTTCCTTCTCCCTGCTGTAGTTGCTCTCTCTTTGGAAGCAAGTCACCCCGTGTAGCCCACACTCAAACATGTGGGGCGATTTAAGCTCTACCTTCTGGAGAGGAGAGAATCCGCATAAATGACATGAGATTCTTCTGTGAGAAAGAGTTGTGTCTTCTCCTTCACTCTTCTACTTACTATATCATTTATTTATATCGGTACAGAGTTGGGATGTTTTTTATGGTTTGGATTATTATCCAATACTATGTTATTTATTTGATCGCTTAAATTGTTCCAGCTTTGGCCTTTAGGAGCTCTTCCACCTTCATTTCTTTGCTAGGACCCATCCTTCTGTTCTCTGCGCACCACATTTCTTTCTGGCGCTCGAAGTTGCTCCTGGCCCAGCTCTACAATCAGCCATTTCTCCAAGGAGCCCCGGTTCTGTTTTTTTCTGTTGGGAGAATGGTCTCGGAACCGGAGATCTGGGCACCGGGTCATAGTTCTTTTCTTAAGGGCACAATTATTGAAGTTTCAGTAGCTACTAGTGTACCAATACATCAGCGTATGCCTAGTATTTAGCTAAAGGAAGAGTTTTGTTTCGTACATTGGATATACTTATCAGGGTTTTCTATTTTGTATTATTTAAGTTCTGTTTACAGTATTACTTCTTCTGAATTCTTATAAGATGTATGGAATATTAGATTATGGTGGGCATTGTCTTGGCAGCAAACAACAACTTGTTTTTAAAAGGACTCGTCTCTGGATTGATTTTCTCCCAGCAGAGTTACACAATGGCTGTTAAGCTGTGCAGAGCTCACTGGGTTGAGGAGCCCTGTTACAGAAATACAGGTACGTTCATTTGGTGAATTTATCATATTTTGGACATATTTTGGACTTTTCTAGAAATAGAAAACTCTAAATGGGTATAGCCTACTTTCTGGTTGTTTCAGCTTCTTTGTTGTTCCTCTGAGCTGGCAATTCTTTCTCCTTTTCTCAATTACTTACTGAACATGGTACAATGGATGTGTGTTATTTTCTCAATACAAAATTTCACTCTTACTCCAGTTATAATTCTTCTGAAAATAACCACTTCATTAACTTTAACTCCAGATTTTGGTACTTGCAAATTCTTCAGTTACACATTTAAAAAAAAAGAAAAATAATTATATTATTTTGGGGTTTACTTCTATAAAAGGCTTAAGTAGAGATATTGCATATGGATTTCACTACTTTAATAATCCAGATGGAGTGACTTTTTTTTAATTATTATTCCTAATTCTACTCCCCAACTCCCTACCTGCTGCCCTCATGCTCCTTTCCCTGGGAAAGGTGCTTTTCTCTTGTTCCCATGTAATTATGTTACGTTGGATAAATTACTTAACTTCCATAATCTCCTGTTTCCTTATCTGTAGAATGAGGAAAAGTAATATCACTTCAGAAGGTTGTCATATGGCTTAAACAAGATGAAATATATCAATCTCTAAAAAAAAAACCCACCGTTGAATATTAAGCATTTAATAAAGGTTAGCTACACTCAAATAACTAACAATATCCCAAACAACAGCTTACAAATACAGTCAACATTTCAAATGCTGCAGCATCAATCTTCATTCTGACTCAGTGTTGGTCTCTGAAAGTGGTGTGGATAAGCCACATTTATTTAGTGAATAGAGATAATGTCAGTCTCAAATATTCATCTTGGAATCTGAATGGTCTGTTTCGGTCATCATTTTTGTATAGATGCAGCAATTAATTGCTAAACTCTTTTTTTAAATACAAAACACACAAAAATTAAGAGTAGTTTTTCATGAACATTTATTCTTCTTCAGTGAAAGTGTCTGATAAGGGTTGCCCAGTGTGGATTGTGCCCATTATGATATTTTTGTATTAGAAGAAAGTATTTATATTCATAAATTAATAAATATGTGTGTCTATTATCATTTTAACCTTACAAATTTAAGTCTTACAAATTGGCTTTTTTTGAGGCAGCTCTATTTGGAAATTAAATGACTAGCCTACAAAGCAGTCGGAGTTATAGCTGAAAATGGCCTTCCCCTATTGCTGTGTCATAGATGCAGGACTGTAATGAGGAAAGCCTTGACAGAATATCATCCACTTGGATTATTGTACACGTGGTGGTCTGTCATTTAGGCCCTCTGGAGAACCAGGGAGAAGACTGTTGTGCATCATGTTAACATGTGTTAATATGAATATATCTCTATAAAGAGATATTTGCCAAAGATTATGCTCAATATCTTTGAGTCTCTCAGTGGATCTTGAATTTCATGTTTCATTAACCTCTTAGAATTATTAGTGCTCCAGAAAGACCCACCCAAGTGAAATCGCCACTGTCTCCTCCTTGTAGAGTGGACTGTTTCTCAGAGGCACATCTGTTCCAAAGACCAGGAGTTATGGGGCACACAGTTGTGTCTTACAATTAAAAATTACTCATGCTTAGGGGAAACTGGGTGGATCAGTTGGTTATGCATACAACTCTTTATTTAAGCTTAGGGTTCTGAGATGGAGTCCTGCTTTGGGCTCGTGCTGAGCATGGTACCTGCTTAAGATTCTCTCTCTCCCTCTCCCCCTCCCCCACTGAACGTGCCCACTCTCACTCTTTTAAAAAAATAATTTAAAAAGTTATTCAATTTTTTGTTTTCAACACCTATATTTAAACTCACCTCCCATTAGGACTCATTTCTCTTGTTTCGTTTGGTTGCTTGTTTGTTTGATTTAAATTCTGAATTTAGGCTGTGGTATATACTGTCAGATTCTGCTCTGTCCCACTGCCCAGTTTGGTCCTTTCCACACTGAACTCAATCTTTGATTCTAACCATATTTTCTGTTTGGGCAACAACTCCCTGACTTTTACCCTTACCCAGTTTGGATTTCTGAAATTTAACTTTGGCCTCCTACTTAGAAATTATCTTTGTCTATGTCCATGGTTTTGACCCTATCACCTTGGAAAATACACTCAAGATTCATGATCTGGTGGTTCCAGCCATTTCTCTGCATGGATGAGTCTAATACCAGAACTGGACAAATGATGTTTCACATATCATACAGGATACAGGTGATGGGAAATATGGGTTTTCTTTTTGGAGAATCATGACACTTTTTTTTTCCTGGAAAGTCAGAAAAAAATAGAAGCTATGTTATTAGAAAGTTTATTTTTACATCATAGAGATTTTTATGAAAAGTTACACAGTGGTAAACATAATAATTAAGTTTATTTATTAAAACAAAGACATTCTCTTTGATTTCTTTTCTTATATTTTCCAAACTCACATAATTTCTAAAATATTTGAAATGATAATTATTCTGATTTTAATTTTGATAGTATACAGATAATAAAATCGGAAATGTGAAAAATGAATAACTTTAAATCAGTAAAATATAGTAATAAGATCTACTTTCTAAAATTGCTGTATCATATGAGTTTATGCATGTAAAGTATTTCACTCCATACCTTGCGCATGAAGTATGCAATTAATTACCTATTGTTATTTTTTTCAGTTGTCACTTATTTTTGGCTCTTGGGCCAATGTTATCTTTTCAATATGAAAAAAAGCAAGCTCAATACAAAATAGAAATTTGATGTGTAGGACAAGATGAAGCCAAGGGTCGGGGAGGGAATAACAAAAGGAGGAAATTGTATGTTGCCAAAGATGGAGGGTCTCCTTGTCTCCTTGTCCCCTCTCTGGAAGAATGATTCAAAATTCTGGAAGATATAGGTGGCAATACACACCTTTCCAACAGAGGTGGGCGTTTGCTAAGAAAAGGTGGGGATGGGGAGGGCCTTTTTGGAGGCTAGTTCCTCTTTCCCTTCTTGGCCCCCTTCTCCAACCAGGGGAAAAGGAATGTATCCAACATATGAAGGAGGTTATGTAGGAAAGGGAAGGATCCTGTTTAACAGAGTGGGGCAGATCCCTGCAAAAGAAACAGTTCAGGACAAAGCTTGGAAGAAGACTAAAAGTAGAGATAATACTGTCAACACCTCTCCTGCAGCTGAGAGAGAAGCAGGGAAATTAGGACTCAATAGCCTGGATATCCCTCTCCAAAACTGCTTTAGAACAGAAAACCCTACCCCTTTTTTATAGGTACCTTTACTGCTATGAGGTAGCTTGGTTTCCTTTCCCCTGGGCTACCACATGGACCTCGGATGGTAGCCATCTACTGGCTAGCACATGGTTCTAAATGGGATCTGATGAGACCCAGCTTCTTGGAGAATTATCTTCAAAACAAAGGGAAATATTAACTGGACAGAAGGGAGAGGTGGACACCAAAAGGAAATACAGGGTTACCAAGAATGGCAGAACTCTAGGTTTCCCAGAATAGAAGAGAAGACACATTCAACAAACAACAAATATTTATTAAGCACCTAATTTGTGCCAGGCACTGTGTTCTAGGACACCCCCTCCAAAAAAGGAAAAACAGAACAAAACAAAACAAAATGAGACAGAGGCAGAAAATGCAGTTCTGAGGGAGAGGACAGGGGCAAGCTGAGGAAGAAGGCTGAGGGAATGGAGAAGCCTGAGGTGATTGTGCTCTGTCATTGGGCTCCTCTTTGGCCTCCTCACCAAAATCCTCCTCTTCTTCTGAGGTGACATCCTGGTACTGCTGGTACTCAGAGACTAGGTTGTTCATGTTGCTCTCAGCTTCAGTGAACTCCCTCCCGTCCATGCCCTCACCTGTGTACCAGTGGTGGAAGGTGTTGTGCCAGAACATGGCCATGAACTGCTCTGAGGTGTGCATGAAGAGCTTCCGGATGGCTGTGCTATTTCCAGTGAAGGTGATTGCCATCTTGAGGCCATGAGGTAAGATATCGCAGAATGCTGTTTTGATGTTGTTGGGGATCCATTCTACGAAGCAGCTGCTATTCTTGTTTTGCACATTGAGCATCTGCACATCTACCTCCTTCATGGACATCCACCCAAGGAAGACAGCAGCCACAGTGAGGTAAAGGCCATGGCGGGGGTCAGAGGCAGCCACCATGTTCTTAGTATCGAAGACCTGCTCTGTGGTTCAGGCACAGTGAGGCCTCGATACTGCTGTCTTCCATGGCTGGTCAGAGGTACAAAGACAGTCATGAAGAAGTGGAGAAGTGGGAAGGGCACCATGTTGATGGCTAGCTTGTGAAGGTCAGCATTGAGCTGACCAGGGAAGGAGAGGCAAGTGGTGACATTGCTCATGGTGGCTGAGACAAGGTGGTTCAGGTCCCCATAGGTTGGTGTGGTCAGCTTGAGAGTACAGAAGCAGATGTCATAAAGGGCCTTGTTGTCAATGCAGTAGGTCTCATCTGTGTTCTCTACCAACTGATGGTTAGAGAGGGTGACATTGTAGGGCTCAACGACTGTGTCAGACACTTTGGGTGAGGGTACCACACTGAAGGTGTTCATGATATGGTTGGGATACTCTTCTTGGATTTTGCTGATGAGCAATGTGTCCATTCCAGAGACTGTTCCCCCAACCAGTGAGTAGGTCAGCTGGAAGCCCTGTAGGCAGTCACAGCTCTTGGCCACCTTCCTCACCACATCCAGGACTGAGCCAACCAGCTCAGCCCCCTCTGTATAGTGGCCCTTGGGCCAGTTGTTGCCTGCCCCAGACTGACCAAAAACAAAGTTTTCCGGTCTGAATATCTGCCCAAAAGGACTTGAACGAACAGAGTCCATGGTCTTGGGTTCTTAGATCCACCAAGATAGCACAAGGAACACATTTGCCATCTGTGGTGCATGGAGAGGTGATCAGCTGCAGGTTGCTGTCACTGTGGGGTTGTGCTGTTCTGGTGGGGTCGATGCTGTGTTCATCACTGATTACTTTCCAGAACTTGACATCAATCTGGTTGCCACACTGACCAGCCTGGATATGCATGATTTCCCTCCCTCATTGTTAAAATTTATTTTATTTTTTTTGCTAGCTTCAAGGTGTATATGGGGCAAGAAAATGATTTGGAATTTTTTTTTCTGTACTGCTAATTGCAGGCTGAAAGGATGGGATGTACCCCAGAGGCTGGAGCAGTGAGGTCCGAACCAATTACTTATTGTTATTGATTTCATGCTTATAAAATGAAAGACATCATACCATAAGGCCTACAATATCCTCATGAAATTTTAAATCTTTAGCTTAAATTTTACTCAAAGTAGGATCTCTGTTGTATCTATATTGTTCACTCATTACTGAAAAAATATTAAATGTGCAAGTGGATAGCACATATACATTATATATACATAGTACCTATGCAATAACAAGAAATGAAAAAAGTAAGCATACAGGGGTGCCTGGGTGGCTCAGTTGGTTAAACATCTGCCTTTGGCTCAGGTCACGATCCCAGGGCCCTGGTATTGAGCTCCGTGTTGTGCTCCCTGCTCATTAGAGAATTTGCTTCTCCTTCTGCCCCTGCCTATGCTCTCTCTCTTTCTCTCTCTGAAATAAATAAAATCTTTAAAAAAAAAAGAGTAAGCAAACAATATATCAGGTGATAATAGGTGCAGGAAACAGGGTAAGGGGATAAAGGAATAAAAAGAACAGGATCCTATTTTATTTATTTTTTTTAATGATTCCATTTATTCTTTTTTAAGTTTTTATTTTAATTCCAGTTAGTTAATACACAGTGTTATATTAGTTTCAGGTGTACAATGTGGTGTTTCAACAATTCCATACATCACTCAGTGTTCATCTCTACAAGTATTCTCCTTAATCCCCATCACCTTTTTAACCCATTCTCCCAACCCATCTCGCCTCTGGTAGCCATCAGTTTGTTCTCTATAGTTAAGAGTCTGTTTCTTGGTTTCTCTCTCTCTTTTTTCTCTTTGGTTATTTGTTTTGTTTCTTAAATTCCACATATGAGTGAAATCATATGGTATTTGTCTTCTTCTGACTTATTTCACTTAGCATAATAAACTCTAGCTCCCTTCATTTCATTGCAAAAGGCAAGATTTCATTCTTTTTTATGGTTGAATAATATTCCTGTGTGTGTGTGTGTGTGTGTGTGTGTGTGTGTGTGTGTGTACCACATCATCTTTATCCATTCATTCATTGACAGACACTTGAGCTGCTTCCAAATCTTGCATATGGTTAAATGATGCTGCTATAAACATTAAGGTGCCACTCTGAATTAGTGTTTTGTATTTTTTAGATAAATACCCGGTAGCGTGATTGCTGGATCATAGGGTAGTTCTATTTTTAACTTCCTAAGGAAACTTCATACTGGTTTCCACAGTGGCCACACCAGTTTGCATTCCCACCAACACAAGTGCACAAATGTTCCTTTTTCTCCATATTCTCCACTAATACTTATTATTTCTTGTGTTGTTGAATTTTAGCAATTCCAACATGTATGAGGTGATATCTCCTGATAGTTTTGATTTGCATTTCCCTGATGATGAGGGATGATGAGCATCTTTTCATGTGTCTGTGGGCCATCTAGATGAAATGTGTGTTCATTGGAGAAAGGGAGAAATGTCTTCTTTGGAGAAATGTCTGTTCATGTCTTCTGCCAATTTTTTAATTGAATTATTCATTTTTTGGGTGTTGAGTTGTATAAGTTCTTTATATATTTTGGATACTGACCCTTTATCAGATATCTCATTTGCAATTGTCTTCACCAATTCTGTAGTTTGTCTATGAGTTTTGTTGATTGATTGTTTCCTTTGCTGTGTAGAAGCTTTTTATTTTGATGTAGTCCCAATAGTTTATTTTTGCTTTTGTTTTCCTTGCCCCAGGAGGCCTATTTAGAAAAAAGTTGGTATGGTCGATGTCAGAGAAGTTACTGTCTGTGCTCTCTTCTAGGATTTTTATGGCTCCAGATCTCACAATTAGGTGTTTTTATCCATTTTGAATTTATTTTTATATGTGGTATAAGAAAGTGGTCCAGTTTCATCCTTTTGTCTATAGCTATCCAGGTTTCCCAACACCATTATTTGAAGAGACTATCTTTTTCCCATTGGATATTCTCTCCTGCTTTGTCAAAGATTGACTGACCAAATAATCGTGGGTTTATTTCTGGGTTTTCTATTCTATTCTATTGACCTATGTGCCTGTTTTGTGTTAGTATCATACTGTTTTGATTACTATAACTTTGTAATATAAATAAAAGGCAGGAATTATAATGTCTCTGGCTTTGTCTCCCCCCTCCCCCAAACTTACTTTGGCTACTTGGGATCTTTTGTGGTTCCATAAAAATTATAAGATTGTTTGTTCTAGTTCTGTGAAAAGTGCTGTTGGTATTTTGATAGGGATTACAATAAATGCTTAGATTGCTTTTGGTAGAATAAACACTTTAACAATCTTTTTTCTTCCAGTCCATGAGCATGGAATATCTTTCCATTTGTGTCATCTTCAATTTCTTTCATCACTGTTTTATTCAGAGTATAGGTTTTTCACCTCTTTTGTTAGGTTATTCATAGGTATCTTATTATTTTTGGTGCAATTATAAACAGGATTGTTTTCTTAAATTTTCTTTCTGTTGCTTCATTATTGGTGTATAGAAATGCAAACATTTCTATACATTGATTTTGTATCCTGTGACTTTACTGAATTTGTTTATTACCTCTAAAAGTTTTTTTGGTGGCGTCTTTTGAGTTTTCTACATATAGTATCATGTCATATGCAAATAGTGAAACTTTTACTTCTTTCTTACCAATTTGGATGCCTGTTATTTCTTTTTGTTGTCTGATCTCTGTGGCTAGGATTTCTAGTACTATGTTGCATAGAAGTGGAGAAAGTGGACGTTCTTGTCTTCTTCCTGACCTTAGGGGGAAAGTTCTGTTTTTCCCCATTGAGTATGATATTAGCTGTGGGTTTTTCATAGATGGCCTTTATTATGTTGCAGTCTGTTCTCTCTAAACCACTTTGTTGAGTTTTTTTTTTTATCATGAATCGTTGTACTTTGCAAATGCTTTTTCTGTGTCCATTGAAATGATCATGTGGCTCTTGTCCTTTCTCTTACTGATGTGAGGTATCACGTTGACTGATTTGTGAATATTGAACCACCCTTGGAACCCAGGAATAAATTGAATGGGGTCTTATTTTAGAAAAGGTTGATCAGAAAGAGCCTCTCTTTTAATGTCATATAAGCACAAATATCTGGTTGACATGAGAGAGTAAGAGTTGTGGATATCTAAGGGAAGAGATTTCTTATTTTGCTTCTGAGAAGTGATACATACAAAGCATGCTATGATTCTTGAGGTCAAATGGGAAGTTATTCAGTGTCCAATTCAATGAAAAGTTTACCTCTCTGCTTTCAAAAGAAGAGAGAAGACATTCAACTTTCCCTAAAACATCTGTGACACATGGACTGACCCATGTCCAAGATGAATTTTCACACAAAAACCCTTGGATAGCTGTATTGGTAGGATAAATGTTCAACTCGGTAAGAAAGTTTTCTCTCAGATTATTGACTTAAACCATTAGAGATCCAGTAGTTTTTTATTAACAGATAAAGATTAACTTTTATGATTGGTAAAGACTGTGTCCATGAAACCAAAATAATCAAATGTACATGAAATATCAAATGTACATGAAATAGGATCCCTCTGAAGTTGTGTATATTAATCTTATTACCTCATTTAATCCAAGTTGTCAGAAGTTTGGTAAAAAAAATGAGACATGCTGTATCGCTTATTTATCAGAACAGTAAAATGGGAAGTTCCTAGGAATCTTTGCTTTATTAACCTATACATTTATTAATTCTTTAAATATTTATGAATCATGTGAAAAGCACCATGCTAAGGGTGTGGCATTGGAATTCTTTTTTTTTTTTTCAGGCTCCCTGCTGAGCTGAGAGCCCGATGTGGGCCTCGATCCCAGGACCCTGAGATCATGACCTGAGCCGAAGGCAGAGGCTTTAACCCACTGAGCCACCCAGGCACTCTGGCATTGGAATTCTAATACAAGCACCGTCATTAACAAGCTATGTGATCTGTGGGAGCAGCCTTTCCCTGGGCCTCCGTTTTCTCATTAGTTCAACAATATTTGTTAAATCTTTGCTGTATGCCACGGTCCAGGCTTGGTATTAAGGTCACAGAAAGAAATAAAACAGCATTGTGAAGGAGATAGATATGCAAATGATTGAAGTATGCATGTTAAAATTATATACCATTTTTTCTGTTTAAAGAAAAAACAGAATGTTAGTGATTAATCTTCCAGGGGAAATAGGATTAGAAACACTTCAGAGGAGAGATGTTTAAGAATAAAAAGAGTTTGACAAAAAAAAATGGGAGAAAGTCATCTCATATAACTCATTAAAGACAGCTTAAATTTTCATGGTCTTAGCAATATACCTTTTGAACTTTCAGAGCAAGATGTGGGGCTGTATGCTAATAATATGAACTAACCATTAAGAGTGATATTCAGATACTTTGAAAATGTCAAAAGCCTTATAAATATAACTCTTCATCTTATAGATATTTAAAAATGCTGTTTGGGATTTTTTTTGGCCTTATTTATACATTTCCATCGAGAACTATCTCTGCCTGAAACAGAACTCCCTTTGCCATAAAGTAGTCTAACTTTTCCTAAGGCATTTTACTACTAGTTCAGAAAAATGAGTTGATTTTATCTTTTGCTTTCTTAGCTATTAAGGTATAAAAGTTTGGCCTCAGTATATGTGAGTTCACTTAAAATATATATTTGTTTCTTTCACTATAAGGATTCTTGTGAAATATGGAACTAATACCTATATTTTTTTTTTACTGCACCATTGACATGTAGTTTATTCCTTCAGTGATTTTCTAAAAAAAATATTATTTATGTATTTATTTGATATAAAGAGAGAGAGAGAGAGGGAGAGAGACAGTGAGAGAGGGGACACAAGCAGGGGGAGTGGGAGAGGGAGAAGCAGGCTCCCCGCTGAGCAGGGAGCCCAATGCGGGGGCTTGATCCCAGGACCCTGGGATCATGACCTGAGCCGAAGGCAGACACTTAACAACTGAGCCACCCAGGCGCCCCTATTCCCTCAGTGATTGCTATTTTTGTTTGAGATCCTATGGAATTCATTTAAAAATATATAAATCTACTTAAACTACTTCTTCCCTCCCCTGACAAATTCTCGGCTGAAGCGTTTGGATTTACAAAGATTTTGAAAAGAGATTACCCAACATTTTCTCTTACCTTACAATAAGATATATTCCCTTGGGATGAAACCTTGTTTGGTACTAAGACTACTCAACCAAATGGATTTTTTGGTTGGCTGAACTTGCAGACACTTAGACACATCAATAGAAGAGCCATTGCTTTATCCAGTGACTATATCAAATAGCTATTGTTAAGATGTAAAGGTCTCAGTCAATCAGGACTCAAGAGTCTCAAAAATTTTTTTGATTTCTCCTTAAGAACTCTTTAGATCAGACTTGAGAACATAGAACAATTCTTGTTCAATAAGAGATGAAGTTGGCTATAAGACCAAAGGGACTTTTACTTCAATGGAATATGAGAGGAAGAATAGGAGTAGATCTCAGAATAATGGAATTTTAGTGTAGGAAGGGCCCTTAGAAGTAGCTAGGCAAATGCTTTCACAGCACATATAAGAAAACTAAAATGCAGAAATGTTAAATGTCTTCCAGAAGTCATGCAGCCAGTTTTCCCATAAAGGGCCCGGAAGTGCTTTTATTGTACAACCCAAATTCAGGCTTTTGACATTACCTCCCCATTAGTTTATATAAATATACACCAAGCTACAATGATAACATTGAAATGTATTCAACCCTCAATTTAAATATGCCACAATTTCTATAATCCTCTTTCCTTCACAATTTAAACAGGCACGTCCTTTTTCAATACCCATTTATAATATCCTGGAAATTTTCAGATACACATTTTAATCATGATTTTCATCACCGTTCACTTGGAAATAAACTGAATGATGTTGTCTGAAGGATATGCGTTTGGAGGAAATATACAGAGAAAAAATATGTGAAAACATTGCTGCAGGCAAGATGGAACCAAAAAGCTTTTGAGACTATAAAAGACAAGTTCAGGGGGTACCTGGTGGCTCAGTTGGTTAAGTGTCTGCTTTCAGCTCAGATCATGATCTCAGGGTCCAGGGATCGAGTCCTGCATCATACTCCCTGCTCAGCAGGGTGCCTGCTTCTCCCTCTCCCTCTGCCTGCTGCTCTGCCCTCTTGTGTGTGCTCTCTCTCTCTCTCTCTGCAAATAAATAAAATCTTTAAAAAAAAAGACAAGTTCAAGGTAAATTGATGATACAATAGAGTTGAAAGGAAAGCAAGACTAACACGGTGATGCATAATCCATCAGAGATGAGAACTCTGAACAATCCTTCATGGGTACTTGACTGGAGTGGCAAGATGACTGTTTTCACAGATACTCCTCTGGAGTAAGGGGGGCGGCTATGGCCACTGGAGATATCAGATGTGTATTTATCAAAGCTCCATTGCTGCACTGCTGCTCTTGCTGCTGCTCTTGCTGCTGCTATTGTTTCAACCATATTCAGCTTCTCAGGGGCAGGTGCAGAATAGGAAGACAGTTGGGCTTAACCAAGGATTTGGTTACAATCACAACAGGCTGGAACAATAGAAAAGGATACAGATGTTGAGGCTATATGCAAGGGAGTAAATGTACTAATGATTTGGAATCTAGCCCAGGGAATGAGAGAGGTGAGGTGGAGAGTAAGTGATGGCAGCATCAATAGGATGGGTGGTTAAAGATTGCTCAAGCAGACCAGAAAGAGAGGAGGGGGCCATCAGAGAGGGGGGCTCTTACAAATGGGAGTTTGAAGGTGTTGCAGTTATTACTAATGAGAAGGTATAAGGCAAGGGCCAGATAATAAACACTTTCATCTTTGCAGTCTGTGGCATCTCTATCTTAATGAGTCACTCTCCCATTGTAACATGAAAACAGTCATAGACAGTATAAGCAAGTGAACATGGATATGTTCCACTTAAAAATATAAAATCCATCCTTAGTTTGCAGGTTGTACAAAAACAGGCAGTGGGCTGGACATGGCTGTAGGCCATAGGTCAGCCCTCCGTTTAAGGTTAGAAGCCATGGGCATAAGTGGCAGAGAGTGGGGGTGCCTGGATGGCTCAGTGGGTTAAGCCTCTGCCTTCAGCTCAGGTCATGATCTCATGGTCCTGGGATCGAGCCCCACATCAGGCTCTCTACTCAGCGGGGAGCCTGCTTCTCACTCTCCCTTTGCCTGCCTCTCTGCCTACTTGTGATCTCTCTCTCTCTCTGTTGAATAAATAAATAAAATCTAAAAAAAAAAAAGTGGCAGAGAATGAAGTATAAGACATTGGATATGAACAGAATTGAGGATTTGAAGAGCTAGATGTTTTGGATGAATCATCTATACTGATGTTAAACTCACCATGAACAATGACAGAAATTCTATGGGAATAAGCACTTGAAACCAAGTGCTAAAATCTCTCATGAATATAGGGAGTGACCAGGTGAATGGCAGCGGATACCTGTGAAAATGAATGTTGGTGTAATGATAACATGTACTTTAAACATGTGGCATTTTTTTTTTCTTTTTATGATGGAGGTGGTAGGGGCTGGGTATGGACCTGGAAGCCACAATGAAAAGCAAGGAGTCTGCTAACTGTACTTACTCCTAGTGTTACATGGGAAGAAGGAGCACAAACGTTCCCCATGACCAAGACCTATGGGGAAGGTAGTGTTCTTGAGGCATAGCCTGGTTTCAAGGAAGCAAGAAAACTATGGGAAACTTCAACGAGCTTGAGGATGGAAGCTTCTTTGCAGATGCCATCCTAGAAGGCACAAGTGAAGGGGCAGCCTGCAGAGAGGTTGGGTGGCTACGGGGCACTGCAGAGGGAAAGCCTGGAAAACTAGGAGTTCCTGTGTCTAAAGAAGAAGGTTGCACATATGATGAGGGTAGTCTGCATGATTTTTTGCAAAGAGAAATAATGCTGAATAATGGTGAATAATGGTGAATAATGGGTTCTAATTATAGTCTCCTAGATACTGATCTCTTTGATTGTTAAGGGTTGAGACAGGCAGTATTTTAAAATGGGATAGGAAAGAGAAGGGCTGTTTTACAAGTTTGTGAGGGTCTCTGTGGTGTCCTCCTAGTTCCTTCTGAGGAACCATGCATCCCTTATCATTGTCTTGCCAGTGTCCACAATAATAACTAGCAGTCCATCTGGGTGTAATGAAGATGGCAGCAACATTAATAAAGTCAAAATAAAAGAATGGCATAAGAAATGTACTGATGAAGCAATTGGGGGAAAAAGGTTTAAAAAAATCATCAGATTAAGCAATCGAGGGAGAAGTTCAAGAAGGCAATGTGTTTGCCGTGGGCCTTGACGGGTGGGATCTTGACAGCGCACCCCCAGTGGCTCTGACGCTGCTTCCTGAGTTCCTGTGAGGGCGCTGATGTGCTCGTGGGGCAGCTGACAAGGACGGCTTCCAGTTGTCCTGGTTACATCGGTGCTTGCTCAACGATGTGAAACGAAAAGGTCTGGTCATTCCAAATTGCTGTGTGTTCTTTTTTTGACATTTCCTAAGAGATAAGGAGCTAGAAATGGCCAAATGAGTAAGAACAAATTGAAAAACCCAGGTCTGTTGTCTGCTTTAAAAGGGAGCTGGGGCCTATTTGGAAAGGTATCCAGGGTGGAGCAAAAAAAAAAGTCCTGGAAGATTATTTCTATTTTTTCTCTAAGGAAATAAGTATCAGTACAAAAAAAAAATAGTAATAAATAAATAAAGAAATAAGCCATTGCCTTCCAGACAAGTTTTGGTAAAATGTCAGGATTGCGTAAAGCGCCATGTTCAGTTAGCCTCTTCAGAGGTACGATTAAGTCAGCTGAAAGCCCGAGGGCCCTTCTAGATCTAGAATGATTTCTTTGTGCTGTCAGAGCAGGAAAGTAATAACTCAGTGCTTTCCATTTGGATTTGCCCCTTTAGTCTAGTTTTTAATAAAATTATAGCCATAGGCTATTTTTATAAAATTCCCAAGTTGGTACAAAATTACTTTAGCCTTAAGGGTTCTTTCCCACACTTAGATTCACTTTACCTCAGGTTTTCTATCAGTCCAGGTATATTGTGTGATGAGAAATATTCCCTCTTCACAGATCTGAACATAATTGTAGAAGGAGTTCTGAAGTCCTCATATCAACCAGATATTTCACTTTGGAAACCTTTATGGATAAAGGTTAATCGTGCTTAAGCCCCCTCTCCTCTCCTTGGAAAAGTGTGCAAGCCGCCTTCAAGAAAAAATACGTTTTCTCCACCAGTTTGTCTTTATCTTCAATATTATAGAAAAAATCAGTTAACTATTTTTGAATAACAAATTACCCCAAAATATAACTGCTTAAAATAGCAATATTCATTATCACCTAGTTTCTGAGGCTCAAGAATCAGCAAGGGTGAGGAACTTAGCTGGTTCTGGCTCAGGGTCTCTTGTGAGGTTATAGGACAACTTTCTGTAGGAGCCTCGGACATCTCCTGGCTCTGCTGAAGCTGGAGGATCTACTTCTGAGCTCGTTCATGGGGTTGTTGACAGGCCTCCGTTCTTTACTGGCTGTAATCTGGAGGCCCATTCCTTGTCAAGTAGGTCATGTATTTATGACATGGCAATGGCTTCCCTCAGAGCAAGTGATGAGGGAGAGGGGGGGAGGGGAGGACCCAAGACAGAAGCCACCGTCTATTATAACCTCACCTTGAAAGTGACATACTGTCATCTCTGTCATATCCTATTGGTCACACAGACCAATAATGGCACAGTGTGGGAGGGGACAGCACACGGGTGTCAACACCAAGAGGTGGGGATCATTGGGAGATCACGTTGGAGGCTGGCTATCACTAATATTAATTTAATTTTAATGTTATAAAAGAATCACACACTTTGGAAAATACAGAAACAGAGACGTAGAGGAGATAACGTATTGGTTTACTACATGGAGATCATCACTGTCACCATGTTGATATATATATATATATATATATATATATATATATATATCCTTCCAGTGATTTGCTGTGGGTATGTTGATCACCTGGTACATATAAAACAGGTTTTTCTGAATTAAAATCTCAAATTAATTAATTCCTTTCATTATTGACAATTGTTTCACTCTACAATTTTTACTTTTGTCTACATATGGGACTCCTTCCTTTGTATAAATTACTCACTTGTACTCATTTTGTGACTTTAGTTCCCAAACCTGAATTGCGACCTCTTTCAAAAATGGCCAGATGTGATCGTCGGACTTGAGGGTGTCATGTGGGCAGGAACACTCTCACTCCCTTTAACATCTAGCTGTTTTTCATTTTGGCAGGAAACGGCTGGCTAAGTATCAACTACAGAGTGAGACATTCTGGCTGCCAGCCTTGGTTTGGGGGGATTTGGGAGCAGAGACCAGGAGAAAGGGCAAACTTGGAATCGGATTCAAAATGATCTGCAAAGGCTGAAATGGGTCCACAACTAAGATGACTGATGAAACACAGGAGAGCGCCTCCTTCCCACAGGGCAGAACTAGTCTAGTCCTTTTGTCTGCATTACTATTTCCTTGAAAGCTCTGGAAGAGGCTTCTGTAGGTGGCAGCTCCCAGGGGGTGACGGGAGGCAGCATCACCCAGCAGTTCTTGTTCTCTCCCTCTGGCGGTTAAGCTCTGGCCAATCCTGCTCTGTGAGAGCAAGGCTAGAGCTGAAGTTAGTGACCTTAAAGTCCTGGGGCATATGCCATTTCCAATGGATATTCTATTTTGCTTTTTGCTATTATTTTTTTGAAAATATTTTTCCTCATAAAAATAAAACTGCATTTTTTTAATTTTTTTCTTTTAGATTTTATTTATTTATTTGACACAGTGAGAGAGAGAGAGATCACAAGTAGGCAGAGAGGCAGGCAGAGAGAGAGGAGGAGGCAGCCTCCCTGCTGAGCAGAAAGCCCGATGCGGGCCTCAATCCCAGGACCCTGAGATCATGACCTGAGCCGAAGGCAGAGGCTTTAACCCGCTGAGCCACCCCGGCGCCCATAAAACTGCATTTTTATAAGAGATACTAACCACTGATTTGGTATTAACAGCTAACTTTTATTGACACTATTCTAAGAGTATCTTAAGTGTTTTATTTCATCTAACCATCATGGTGAATGTCATTATTATACCCTCACTACTACAGGTGAGGAAAGTGTGGCACAGAGTATCAAGTAACTTGCCCCAAATCACTAAGCTAGGACTATGAGAATCTGGCTCCCAAGGGAGCCCCCTTATCCCCTGCGTGCTAATATTGCTTCCCAGTGTGTCCCAGATACTGTGCTAAGCAATATGCATATATTCTGTCATTTAATCTTTATAGGACACTATGAGATACATATAATTGTCCACATTTTAGAGAGAGGGAAACTGAGGTACAGAGAACTTCCTTTGGCTAAGCTCCCACGGCTGATACAGACAGAGCTTACATTCAAACCAAAGTTCATCCAGGCTTCTTCTACTGCTCATATCCTCATATTCCCAGAGTAAGAGACGAAATCATTTTATGGTGAGCAGTGGATACATAGAGAGTAGTTTATGTTAAGAAAAGAAATTCAATGTGAATTAAATAGGGCAAAAAAGGTTTAATGGAGCATGGCAACTGTATTTTAAACCCTTGGTTTAATTATGACACAATTTCTTAATTTTTCATTAAATTCACTTTTAGGCATTTTGGGTCTCAGATTTAAAAGCAGGTGCTTATTTTCACAATTAGATGATGGAGAAGATGTGAAGTGTGATTGTGAAGTAGCCAAAGTTACTTCTGATAGGATGCCCAGATTTATCTGCATAACTCAGTAAACGATGAAATGTAGATATATAGCACTTGAAGCAGAATTTTGCACAGGCATGCAAATGCACACATACAAACATGGAAATACACATACACATCGAGGGTGCACAGTCTTTGACTGGACTGGTATACAGGGAATAAATTCACTGGCAAGTAAATCTGATTTTTAAGTTCTAGGTCTGACCACAGATATTCAAGGAGAGATCAGGCACTGGGTAAAAAATAATGTTATTCCTTTATTTCTATATTGTATTCATATAAGAAGACTTTGAAAACTTTCACAGGTCTTCATTAATGAATAAAAGCAGTAAATTAAGGTTCTTTGTAATAGCATATAATTTTATATTTTTCCCGAATGATATATTTATGTGATCATACTTGAGTATTATTATGTCTGATGTTTTGTAACATAAGAAAATACTTGGAATGAACCCAAACCACAGGAAGGACTAGGGATTCATTCCATTTTCCGTTATGCTTTTTGGCTCAGATCTTTCCAAACATGGAAACAAACAGCTTATCTGAAACAAAAACATTGACCTTTCTTGGAACAGGTTTTGTGGTTGAATACTGAAGGTTCCCACGATTTCCTTTGTGGAAAGACCGACATATACAACCAAGGACAGGTTAATAAAGAAAAATCATTTAAAAGATTACGTGTTTTTAAGTCAGTGCTTTGGTTTTCCATTGATAAACTACAATGAGGTCAAGTATTTTAGGTCAGTCCTCGTCGTAATTGTAGGTTGAAAAATGTTTTCTCTAGCATCTTTCTACTTTTTCCTGCTTTCTTTCTCTCTTCTGGGTTCCCGTTTCCTCTTCTCTTTCACTACCACTATTACTCCCCAAATTCTATTACTCCCCAAATTCCTGCCCTCCTGTCCTTCTGGGGCCACATGGCATATGTAATGACTGCAGCATGGAACCTTGGAATCAAATCCTCTATCTTCAAATTCTGACTCTGGACTCATTATTTTAGATGATTCACATGATTTCTCCGAGGTGGGTTCCTTATTTGCAAGCTGGGATGAATAATAGTTAATTTACACAGTTGTCAGTGACATCGTTTTGGAACGTTGATGAGGTCCAGAGCTGATGGCCAAGAAAGAATTTTTCAGATATCTTTGGAGCACAGAGGTGATTTTATTAAAGCTCAGGGACAGGATCTGTGGGCAGGAAGAGCTGCTGCACGGGGTTGTGAGGGGTGGCTGATGATATACTTGGGGTTTGGGGGAGGTAAGGGAAAGGGGATTGGTCCAAAAGAATTTTCATATGCTAAGACTCACAGGGTCCTGGAGGCCTGGCTATTGTCAAGTTAAAGTTGTTTTTCCTTCTAGTAAGGCATTCACATTAAAGACAGGAGCTTCCTGGAGGAATGTTATACTCTACCTACCTCAGGTCCTTGTCAATGGGCTGCAGGTCATAAAGAAATTGAATTTTGCTTACTTTCCCTTCTGTCTCTGTTTTCCACATCACTATGGAGGGGAGGGTGATGTTAGGACTCCAGGAAACTGAGTTATGGGTCTCTGAAAGTTAGGCGATTGATAAGAATGCTTTTTCCTTGTAAATCACCTCATAAATTGGTAAACTGATGGGCTCATGTCCTGCAGGACTGTGGTCTCTATCAGGTCACCATTTGTTTTCCCCTTCCCTTAGTTTTAGGGCAGCCAGGAGTGCCTAAGGAATGTCACACAGAACCGACGGGTGGGGGGGCAGTTTGCAGGGAGTCAGCTTCTGCTTTATCTTCAACTTACCTTCTGCTCCCTCATTGGTCAGGATTCTCCAAAGGTGCATGTGAAATACTTGATACAGGGACACCTGGGTGGCTCAGTCGGTTGGGCCTCTGTCTTTGGCTCAGGTCATGATCCAGAGGCTCCCTGCTCAGTGGGGAGTCTGTTACTCCCTCTGCCTGCTGCTTCCCCTGCTTGTGCTCTCTCTCTCTCTGACAAATAAATAAATCTTAAAAAAAAAAGAAAGAAAGAAAGAAAGAAAGAAATGCCTGCAACATAGTAGTTCTGATTCTTACAGTTATTACTACCCAGGCTGCCTCCCCACAAACTGTCTTCCTACTTCAAAATTATTTCCGTTCCCTTCCCTTATCAGCACTCCCATTTCCTCTGTGACTTCATGTCAGTTACTAAATAAGGAAAGGATTAGGCACTCATTTAAATATGAATTACTGATAACAATGTATAATCAGATTAATGAACAGTGTGAACTTTATGGGACTTGAAGATACAAAGTTGTTAATCTTTTCCTTTTCAAAATCACTTCCTTCAACTATTCTCTGGAGAATTTCCATTTTTATTACATAGTGACATCTTAGGAGAAACCCTCATAGCTTTATTGTCTCTTTCAGTTATTAAACATCAGCCTGGGCCAGTTTCTATCCAGCTTAAGTCTTTCTCTTCCTGCCATCAGCAACAAGACTTAGGCTCAAAGGACTTGGAATTGGGAAGTAAAAAGGTCTGATCCAGGGACATTTCTCCATCTTTACTGAAGGTCTTTTCTTCTGGTGTACTGAGGACAAAAAAGTGAGATGGGAGAAAAGGGTCAGTCAAATGACTTTTACTTAATTGGTGTTGGTCTTTTCCTTTCTTGACTGTGACAGTTCCCTTGGCGATGAGCTGTGAGTGAAAGACGACCAAAAGCAGAATCTCTCTGGAGGTGCACGGGTGAATCCTTTGGGACATCCCACAGGAGCCCCTTACATATATATGTATATTCTCTGCCATAGAAGATCTGCTATGCCTTGAATTCTTCCATCCAATGAATCCTTAAAAAGGTATAATTTCAGACAGCAAGAAAGTGGTGAAGTTGGAGTTTGGGGAGGTTTTGCCTCTATCTCCCAAATTAGACCTTTTGGGTAGGCGATGTCTAACCTATGCATCCATTCCTGGATCTATCACTGTTGAAGAGAATTGTATTTCTTCTCTTTGTCTTCACTTACATCAAAGAATGTGGTGGCAGAGGCAGGCATAGCATTTGAAAAGTAAAGGGATTAAAATGGCTGTAACAAAGGTGAGAAAATTGGCAAGATTTGGAACCAACAAAAGCTAATACATTTTGTTCAGGCAAGCCAAAATCCTAGGGACTAAATACTCTTAGCATTCCTAATGGCATCTGCTCTGATAATGTGAATACTGCCTATAGAGGAGGATTTCCCTCTAGCGGTCTTGGGCATGCCATCAGATTTGTGCTTCCAAGATTTGTACCTTCCAAGAAGGTAATGCCCTGGCATTTCTATATTCCAGTCATGTAGCTGAGCAAGGTTATTGGTGAAGCTCAGCTGAAATCATTACCTCTCCTAAAACAAATTGTGAGCCAAGATTCACTACAAGAAAGCTATTAAGAGAAAGTGTAATTATACCACAGTATAGAATTCAAAGTATTCCACTTGCTTGTTTGGTTCCTAATGAGAAATAAAGTTCAAGTTTCTTCTGTACAGAGTAGAATTCCATATTATTATTTTTATTTTTTAAGTAAAGAGCCAATATGTCTTACTTAGAAAAGAGGTTACAACTCCATCATGACAAGGGTAAGAGTAAGCTTCCCTCCTTAACTATCAAAAGTGAAAGAGCATTTTGTTTACCGAATGGTCTGTGGGTGCACCCACACTGTAAGGAAATACAAACACTTCTTTTAAGGCATTTTTGCAAACATCAGTGTGAAGAACTCTCTTTTGAAAGTCGCCTATCAAATGTAGTTAGAACTTATGACCTCCCTCTAGGTCAACACAACTTAGACTTAGGGACAGCTTTTTACCTACTAATCACATTTTCACTTAGAAGATGAATCTCATTTTGATAAACAAAGTCTTGTTTCATGTCAGGAAGCTTGACCTTTCCTTTCTCTGTTTCCTGTTTAAACTGGCAAATTTCCCTTGTCCATACTTTACTCAAATGCCCTTTGCCCTCCATATTATTTATTTCCGTGAGCCATTCTCTTCCAGTTTCTTTCCTGAGATTCATAAAATATTTGTCCAGCTGTTTTTAATAACAGACTTAAAAATAGACCTAAGTTGTTTAAATGTGCACCTGCTCCTAATAAGGGAGTGAGTCTTGGCTCATTGTGCACACAGTCCTCACAGCAAGCAGCATCTCCCCATGGCATAGCCATTCCATTCCTTTCATACATGCTCTGCATTTCACTCTTTCACTTCTGACCACGTTTAATGAGTATCAGATATTTAATTAGTAAAGCTACACGTTCAAAATCTCATTTCTGACTTTTTGTCTGTACTGAAAAATATAAAAATAGAGTTTTATACAAAATAATGCAGTCCACAAAAGGTAGAAAAACATGTAGTGAAATTTTTGAAACCTAAAAATCACTCCATATAAGCTCCGAAATCCATGTATGTGTTCTAAATAATAAAATACAATCTGGGCTTTTGTTTTTTGTTTTGTTTTGTTTTTGATTTTATGGAAGCTCACACTAATTTCAAAAGAGATAATTGTGAGAATAAATTTTAATACTGGTTTTCAAAAGAACTTGAAGTTTCTGAATGGAAATAATTCTCTCAGAATATGATATGATTTTAAACTATAAAAATATAGGACATAAGTTTTCAACATAAAAATAACCTGACACCTTAACAAAGGAAAAAACGTCTATCAAATTCACTGGAGGTGTAGTGAATACACATTTTGGCTGGAGGTTGAATGTTCAAATGTTAAAACCAACAGTTGGTCAAGATGGATATCATAATATAGTAGAACCTGTCAAATGCAAAATAAATCTGAAATGTTATTAGATAAAGTTTAGCTATTGAGATTTTGTATAATTTTGGCAATTGCATTTTAAGGCTTGACATTATTGAGCAGAAATATTTTTTTCAGCATTGGTGGCTGGTGGGTCGCTCCAATGATAATTATATTGCATGTGAGTGAGACTAAACAGACATTTATTTTCAGCTGAGGTTAGTGGAGGAGAAACTTCGTTTGCTCGGCTCCTACAATCTAGGGTACAGCTGATATAACAATGTCACCAAGTTATTAACACCCCCCTGTACACCCCCACCCAACTGTAACTAAGTTTCCCACCTCTTCAGCTTTTGGACTGGCATGATGATAAGGTGATGCTGAAGATGTAGTCCCACAAACTAAAGCTCTTGTATTAACCCTGAAGAAGATGCTTTCTGAGTATTTTCAGAAGCAGTCTTGTAATTGTGAATCTCACTTATATTTTTATATCCAATATTTTCACAGGCATTTCTGTTTTACAAAATCTCTTGAGAAAAATTCGTCCTTAAATCTGGGGCTAGAACTTTAGCAATAGAAAAATATGACTGGCTTTCAGGATAATATAATTGTTCCTGAATTTCTATCAGCCTCTCAGGTTTCTAGTTATCTCTCATTGGTAAGTATTCTTGGAGAGGAATGATGGAATGATAGGCAGGTCTGTCCATCAGGTAGCATGGACACCTCATGATATGCTGGTTTGATTTCTTCAGCAGAGGAAAGCTCTATAAGTTGTCAGTATATCTGCAAAGTATATAATGAGGCTTGCTTTCTTTGTTCAAGCAGTCTTTGAACACGTGATGATTTTAATTCTGTCTTGGTTGAACATCTTATATAAGTACAAGATAAGGCAAGTTAAAATATCTTGATAACAGTGCAGCCTGGCTTTGGTGAGGCAATTTTACATTTTTACATTTTAAATTTTACATTTTACAAAATTACCAATATTTTAAATTAAATATTCAGATGTTCATAATACATCCAAGTAGATAGATGGATAGATAGACATCTGATAAAGCAAGTATAATAAAATGTGAATGGTAGAAACTAGGTGATAGATACATGGTGTCACTCTAATGTTTCTTTAGTCTTCTATGTTTGACAATATTCATAGGTAGGAAAATTAATTCCTTCTTTAAAAAGATTTTTTAAATTTATTTGACAGAGAGAGAGAGTGAGGGAGAGCACAAGTAGGGGGAGCGGCAGGCAGAGGGAGAAGCAAGCTCTCCACTGAGAAAGGAGCCCAATGAAGGGTTCGATCCCAGGATCCTGAGATCATGACCTGAGCTGAAGGCAGACACTGAACCAACTGAGCCACCCAGGCGTCCTGGAAAAACAGTAATTCTAAAACAACATGCCTTATCTCCTAGGCCAGAATCTCTGGGGAAAGATCACGGAGGAGGTGTAAGCTTGGGTAAGGCAGCTTCCTTCCGTGGGAGGCAACTCATGGGGAAGGACTCAGCAGTGAACCTCATTAGTCCATTCTTCTGGCTTTAAGAATGAATACCTCAATGTACTACCTTGTCCATTAGATCCTATTCATATCATTAATGATGTTAAATGACTATGTATGGAGGTTTCATACTTAATTATCTATCCATTGATCACACATGAGTTCATATTCAGCTGAAACCAAGAGTAGCACAATATTTTGCTGGTACCCATTCAAAAACCAAACTTTGGTACAACCTATAAGCACTGGCATTTGAAAAGATCAATGATTTTTTTTCCCTAGAAAATCAACCTGTGAATTAAAAACAAACAAAACACAACTTAGTATAAGTTAACAGGAATGTATTTTAATTGACTTGAGAACTGCTATTGCCTCTTATAGAAACTGCTATGTCTACTTTGAAAATCTCCATGTTATTTTTTCCTTCATGATTGAGTCACCTCATTACACAGAAGTCCAATTAAATGTAGACATATCGGTGTTGATCATATAAATTTACCAACTAAAGAAGTATACCATTAAATACATTTATTTAGCATGATAATTGCCATTTATCATTTGCTCACCTCATACATAATCAGAAATTGGACATATTCTATAAATAAATGTACTGAGAAGACCTGCAAGATAAGTATTATTATTCATTGAGACATACAGAAAATTGAGGATTAAAGAGATTGGCAATTTTTCTGTTTCTCCTTTTTTTAAATAACATGCAAATTCTGGTGGTCTTGGAACATGGACAGAGGTGAGGAATGTGCCATCATTGATAGTTATATCATTGTGAGTGAGAGTAGAGGTCATATCTCATAGCTCATCATTATGACAATAATGCTTTGAATATACTGGTCACAAGGATGAGTTTTTCTTCCTCCCACCCTCCCTCCTTCCTTGCCTGCCTGCCTTCCTTCCTTCCTTCCTTCCTTCCTTCCTTCCTTCCTATTGTGGTAAAAAGCACATGACATTAGCTCCACCATCTTACCAAAACTTTGAAGTGTACATCACCATATTGTTAATTATAAGAACAATGTTGCCCAGGAAATCTCTAGAACTTTTTCATTTTGCATAACTGAAACTTTATACACATTGAACAGTAGCTCCCATTTCTCCCTGCTCTCAGCTCTTGGCAACCACCTTCTACCTTCTGCTTCAATGAATTTAATTTCTTTAGATACCTCAGATAAGTGAAATCATGCAGTACTTCTCTGCTGTGACTGGCTTAGTTTACTTAAGATACTGTCCTCATGATTCATTCATCTTATAGCATATGACAGGATTTCCTTCTTTCATGACTGAACAATATTCCACTGTATGTATACATCACATTTTGTTTGTCCATTCATCTACAGATGGACGTTTAGGTTACTTCCACATCTTGGCTACTGTGAATAATGTTGCAGTGAATATGGCAGTGCATGTGGCAGTGCAGACAGAAATTCTTTTTTTTTCTTCTTCAGTTCTTCTGGATAAATAACCAGAAATGCAATTGTTGGATCATGTGGTAGTTCTATTCTTAATATTTTGAGAAATTTTCATAGTGTTCTCCATGGCAGTTGTACCATTTTACATTCCCACCAACATTGTTCAAGAGTTCTAATTTCTTCACAAGGGATGTTTTCTTATAATAACTTTGTTATGTTGACTTCAAAATGGTTTAGTTGATCCAGACATTGATTGGGTGGCATCACTGCTAGGGGCCTGGTCATCCATCTTAATGTCTGGCTGTCCTAAAAATCTCCAGGTAAAAGAAAATAATGGCTTTCCTTTGCTCTCTACCAGGGTATGTTTTAAGGAGCTATGGAATTATAATCACTAGTCCAAGAATCACTGATGGGAAGTTCAAAATGTTGTAGTGATCTGTACATGTATTTTTTTTTTGTATTATAGAAAAGAAAAAGATAGACCATTAATTTAGATATGGTGTCTTAAAGTGAAAAGATGTATGTTTGGGCAACTCTGTTAAAATTGTCGCTAATGGCAAAAAAGGATATATAGTATTCCTGATGAGACTGTCAACTGAGACTTCCATCAAAATTAAGAGGTTTTTTTTTTTTTGAGCACAAAACAGCCTCGGGCACCATTGAAATCACTGTGGAGTGGTGTGACTGAGACGTCAGTGAATTCTGAAAGAGCACATGTTATTTCTTCCTTTTGTGATTGAGTCACTGCCTAACAGAACAGTCCAACTAAACAAGCTGATGTCCTGGGTGTTACTTTTATCTGAGAATCACGTTTGGGAAATAAGTACAGGGTCATCACTAATGAACATCACCTACCATGCCGTGCGCTCTGTAAGATGCTTCTATCAGTGCTACTGACATTTCACGGCTGGGATATCACAGTACTAGTGACAGTTTGGAAACAGGATGCTAGAACTCAAGAGCCTAAGTCAGCTGATGCACTGATAATTGCCAATTGAAATGTCATCCTGACTTGTTGATTTAAAAATACTGCCCCAGGCATAGTGGAATTACCTTGGACCTTCTTCTACCTTTCTTGGAAGAAAAATGCTAATACAAGCATACAGCATCTCTTTCAATGTGCAAGTTACTCTTAATCTGAAAATGGGGTAAAGGAAAACCTATTTGAAGTAAAGTGAATTCTGAAGCATGAGGATGAGAATTTCTGACCCATGGCTGTAATTTGGGGCTGTAGAAAAAGATAATGAGAAGGGACAAGCAAGAGCTGAGTTCAGCTGCTCAGAATGAATTCTCAGACTGAAGTCTGGGGTAAGCCTGAAGAGCTGACAATAAGCAGGAAAGGTCAGACGAAGGAAAAATGAAAGAGTAATCAGGTGAAGAACTGTTTTTAACAGCCTCACTGTAATCAAAAGAAAAGGTTGAAGGGCCACAAGTAACGCAGAGCTACCCATTACACATGTGAATGGTGATTATAGGGTTCAAGTTTGTTTAAGACACCTCAGAGATGAGGGAGCAAGGGTGGAAATTCTGTAATGGAACCTGCTATATGGCTCATTTCAGTGCTAGTCTGATAAACCTGGGGCCCATTGGTAGAGAATTTTCCTCTTTACTATTTGGAAAATGCAATTAAAAATAAGATCTCCCAGCCCATAAAACCTTTCCACATAGGTATAAAGAAACAGTTTTATTATTGAGTAAACATAAAAATAGAATGCACATCACAGGCAGCCCGCTGAGAGATTGCAAAAACAGAAATCTCACCCTTTCATAGAGTTAAGCAGATACAACCCATTACCTACACATTCTCAAGATAAACAATAACTAATCCTCGGGTAAGAGGACTTGACAGCACCATTTATCACATGGTTAATTCTAGGTTCATCTCATAATTGGGGTGACCATCTTGTGGTAACTAATCAGCTTTATCCAGAGGAAAAATAAACTTCTCATGTCTTTTTGATAGGAGGTACTTTCACAAGTTGGTGCAAGGCCATGCAAATTAGACTCCAACCCTCTCACAGAAATTGGGAGATGGGGGCATTATCTCCTTTGATGTTTACATTTCAAAGAGACAGATTCCTAGATCCTTGAGAAAGACATCCTTGTATCATTAAAACTGGCAAAAAGTCCGGTCTATTTTTCAGATTTATACATGTTTCAAAGAGAGGGAAAAGTAAATACAATTACAAATTTTCTAAAATAAATGCTCTAAGAGAAGCAAGTGAAGGTAAGTCTGTTGTTATGTTATTTTTAACAGGGAGAATTAGCCTGTTATTTTTTAATTTGTACTTCTTACATTATTCATGAGTAACATTTCTGGGAAACTCCATCCTCTAGCACAGTTGCTTTTTTAAAAAATATTTTATTTATTTATTTGACAGAGAGAAAGATCACAAGTAGGCAGAGAGGCAGGCAGAGAGAGACAGGGGAAGCAGGCTCCCCGCTGAGCAGAGAGCCTGATGTGGGACTTGATCCCAGAACCCTGGGATCATGACCTGAGCCAAAGGCAAAGGCTTAACTCACTGAGCCACCCAGGGGCCCTGCACAGTTGCTCTTGATTTTTCTCAGTATTATGACTCCTTTTTAACATTAAAAAAAAGTCTATGCACCATTTCTCTGTGATAGTAGTTGTATACTTAGTGTTTTTTTGAGAAAATTTATTTTATTTATTTACTGAGAAAATATATACTAATCAAACACTACTATGAATTCAAATACTCTTTTAGATCTGTTTGTATTTTATTACTCTAGACGTTATCTACATCTATTTAAAACTAGTACTATCTATATACACAAAGCATAATAGTCTTTAGTTAAGTTATATTCCTCTAGTATGTATGTATGTAAGTAATCTCTACACCCAAGGTGGAGCTCAAACTCACAACCCCACGATCAATAGTTGTGTGCTCTTCTGACAAACCAGCCTGACACCCCAAACTATAGTCCTTTAAATAACACTTCTCACTCCATCATTGGCTCAAAATATGGAAAACGCTAGTATTAGCTGAAATAGCTTCTGATCAGCTGAAATTGTTGCTAAAAAATCATCTGAGGGCTCACGTTATTGTGTATCAACATCAAATTGCATTTCAAAATCAATTACTTGATTAACAAGGAATGAGCCTCAGGACACCATTTAGTAATCTCTGATTCTAATTCACACAGAATCTGGCAGATCTGATTATCTGAAGCCTCAGACCATTACTCTATGGAGTCCCTCAAGGTTGTGTTAGAGAGGACTAAGTGAAAAAGCAAGAGGTAGGAGGGATAGTTGGGGCAAGGTGCTGTCAGGTTGTATCTGCTCAGTGCTCACTGCCTCCAAATGGCTGGAGTGAAATGTGGGTGGCCAGGAAGACACGAGGAAGGGTGTAAGAACTGCTTGATCTATTCCTAGCTTGCACCGCACAGTTACACTCATTAAGTTCAGGCCATCACAAAGCTTGTAGGGTGGTATCTGACAACAATTTCTTAAAAAGACATAATAGCAGAGAGTTAATGAACAAATTATTACATCCTGAGGCCTTCATCCTATATGTATGTGATGAGTGAACGATCTCATTCCAGCATCCCATCTGGAAGATTCGCTTTTTATTCATATGAGATGGTTCATTTGGAAAACGATCCCAGGGAGAAAGTCTAAGGGACTGGAGATAGTGCAAAAGAGAAAGAAAAAAAAAAAGACCAGTGTGAAAATAGAGTATAAATAGGTTACTGACATTGGTTCTTAGAGTTTGATCCTGCCATAAAGTTCTAAGGAACTGTTAGAAAGAATTGCCCACCTGCAGGATGGAAAGAGGGAACATTTATCTATTGCTTCTCATCCTTTTTTGCTTGTGGGTTGCCCTGTGGAGTGTTAGCTTCTTTATACATCCAGATCCATCCATATCAGTCCCTCACGGAGACCTCAGGGAAGCCCAGGGCAATACAGCCGGGCATGTGAAGAGAGGTGCTGACAACTGTCAGGTCACAGTACACAAAGCTGGCTGCAAGAGCAAAGGTTGGAATATAAGTTGGGCTGAGAGGTGGTAAGGTGGGGTATAGGTATAGGAGGTGTCCAATACAGGAACTCACATTTCGGTCTCTCTCTTTTTTTTTTTTAAGGCAGTTTGTTAGTTTTATTAAATAATTTTTTTAACATCTTAATTTAATTTTATTTTTTTCAGTCTTCCAAGATTCACTGTTTATGCACCACACCCAGTGCTCCATGCAACATGTGCCCTCCTTAATTCCCACCACCAGGCTTACCCATTCTGCCACCCCTCTCCCCTCCACAATCCTGGCCTCTTTCAAAGGTGCTTCAGTGATAAAGATAGGCCTTCTCCTGGATGCTTGTAGTGCCACTGGGGAAAGGTCTTTTGTGTGGAACTGCCTAATTTTTTTTAAATGTCCTTTGTTTTCTTAATCAAGACAGTTGGGATATAAGAGTAAATGATGGACATTTTACTAGTATAACTTGAAGAATCTAAAACTTGATATATCCCAAACCCTTGATTTTTCTCTGTGACTACTGCCAAATGGTATTTTTAAAGGTGTACTCTTTCTCAACAAATGGCACCAGCCTTGACTCAGTTTCCCAGGTCACGCTTTGGAGGTCATGATTCTTTTCTCATATTCCATCAACACACCAGGAGTCTTGCCTGCTGCACCTTCACAACGTATTACAAACCTTTCACTTCACACCACACCTGCTCCCTACACACTACTCACAGGCAGCACCACTTCTTGTGTGGATTATCCCAATAGCCTCCAGACAGTTCTTCTTGGTCCCACTCTTGCCCTCTATAGTCTGTTTTCTGCACAGTAGTCAAAGTGGCTAGTTACTTTTTAAAAAATAAGCCATCAAGTAATATGTCTTATTTTTTTACTCAGTATCTTGAAAGCAGGAAGGGGTCTCAGCACTTCCATCATTCCATTAAGTTTCAAATAAAACCCGAAGTCTTTGTTATAGCCTGTTGCTACATCATCTGTTAGGCTATTGGATATATATATATATATATATATATATATATATATATATACATATATATATATTATAAATGAACCTTTCTATATATATAATAAATATATTACAAATATATATATTATATAATTTAAATAAACATACTCTAAACATATGTAAATAATCTACGAGTCTGTGGCCTCATTTCCTACTACTCTAGCTCTTGCTCTCTGGCCTCTAGTTACTCTGACCTCCCTGATGTTTCTCAAACTTACCACACATGTTTCTATCCAGGCCTTTGCATTTGCAATTTCTTCTACTTGGAGTGGTTTAGTCTCTACATTTGTACTTTAGTTCACTTCCCAAAGAAACTTCCCAGAACTCTCTGTTTAAAATAGTCCCCATCATACTATATTTTCTTCTCCTATTATTTTTTTCGTATAACATATATAATATATATACATTATATATAATATGTGTGTGTAAGTGTGTGTGTAAATTTGCTTGTTTCACTTACTAGAATATTTTCTCTATAATAGCATGTACTTGAATTTACCATTCTATTCCTAGTTTCTAGAACTGTTCTTTGCACGTAAGGGTTCAATAAATCTTGTTAAATAGATAAATTAATTAAATCAGATCAAATGGCACTTGTGTTGTCAGATAGATTTTCCTTTAACTTTATGTATTCCTCAGAAGCTAGTAGTTAATAACGGAAAAAGAAAGAATAACAACACAGCATCCCTGTAGTATTTGTCAGTGTTAACTAACTTCTATACAACCACAGTCATAGTCATGTTTCATTTATGTTCATTAGTCTAATGAGGGTCTTCTGGGAGTATAATAATTTAGGGGCCACGTCTGATAAATATTCCATGTTCTCCAATGTCCTGAAGTCATCTAGCCAATGCATGAGAGACAGAGCTTGGATTGTAGAGGACATTTTAGAAGCCTCTATTGGAAATGGCATACATCATTTCCACCAACACCCCATTGCTCAGAATTTAATCCTATGGCCCTCCCTAACTGTAGGGGAGGTTGGAAAATAGAATTTAGCTGTGTGCTAGGGCAAAATGTACCTTTATTAACTCTGTCATAATAGACATATGGATGGTCTTCTTTAATCCTTAAAAATCCCTGAGAGATAAGTCCTCTTCCCCTTTTAGAGATTAAAAAATCTGACCCTCAGAGAGGTTGAGCTGTAACGAAGATCATATAGCTAATGATTATGTGGCAAAGCCAACATTTCACTCCAGGTAGCATGTGATTTTCCCTGTCATTTTGGGTACTGGAAATTCCACACCACCAATCATTTTGATGAGTCAGACTTTGCCCATGATTTTATCTGTGCTTACACATCAATTAAGAGTGAATGTAAGCTTTGTACTTGAATATTTTTTAATGGGTTTGTTAACATACTGTCATTTTTCTTGATTCACTGTTTATAAGGTGTCTCCGTCATTTACTTCTTTGATCTGACCAATCACAGTATAATAATATTTTTCAATAATAAAAATTATATAGCAAAACTTTTTATTCTATTTTTCCATCCACTTGTATACATATTGAAAATCTCAGTTCATCAACTAAACTGAAATATATAACCTTATTGATTAATGTTTCTGATTTGTTTCATTTTCATCATCCCCACTTTGTACTTGAGACATGAATTGTATTCGATTACCTCCACTTGCCAAACACTGAATCTTTGGGAAGAATTATATCCCTATCATTTGAAGATAATTAAGTGGATCATCAATGAAATAAGATTCAACTTGAATCAGTGAAACTATAAGATGTAGTTCAGGGCCAAATTAGAGAATTCATAGAAAACACCAGCTAGGAGGTTTTGTTCACAAGGTATTTCTGTCACTCAGGCGCAGGTTCTCTTGTATTGTGGGTTTAGAAACTATTAAAAAGCCCTTCAAAATCTCACATAATAAGTTCAAGAGATAATGATGACTAATATAGAATCCTAATTCTTCATTTATAGTAAAACATGTAACATTTAGTGACTAGAGCACTCATTTCCTTTGTCTAGGGCACTCCTTCCTGCTTTCAAGATACTGAGTAAACAAAATTATAGGCCTAATGATTTCATAGCACATAAATTATGATATTTGGTAGTTTTAAGGGAAAACATTTCTAAGAATTGTTAAGACTTGACAAAATACTTCCATATTATAAAATTAAAACACAGAGAAAAACAATAACAATAATAAATCTTTCCTAGGGAATGGAAAGACCTTGTACACTGGAAATATTTCCATATCTTGAAGATAGTGGGATAAATACATGGCCAAATTCATGTTATCTCTTTCAACATTTTCTTAGATCCACATATCTCACCTAGACCTCCCTGTGAGCATGTTCTTTCTTTAGAGAGATCACAGATATTGGTAAGATTAGAGTGTTCTGCAATACTGCTTCAGGGGAGCAGTATTTTCAGTGGAAAGGGCATAGAAATTGAAATTAGGCAAAACTAGGATTAAACATTTAACAGCTATATATCTGATTTTTTAAAATTTTATTTTACTGTGTAAGAACACTTAACATGAATCTACCCTCTTGAATTTTTTAGTATACAATACATTATTGTTGACTATAAGTACAATGTTGTAAAGTAGATATCTAGAGCTTATTCATCTTGCTTAACTGTAAGTTTATGTTCACTGATTAGAACTACCAATTTCTCCTTCACTTCCTTCACAGCCCCTCACAACCATCCTTCCCTTCATTGTGATTCTACGAATGTGACTATTTTAGATACTTTACTTAAGTGGAATTAGGAAATATTTGTCTTTCTGTGACTGACCTATTTCACTTAGCATAATGTCCTCAAGATTCATCCATGTTGTTGGATATTGAAGAATTTCCTTCTTTTTAAAAGACTGAGTAGTATCTCAGTGTACATATATATCACATTTTCTTTATCCATTAACCTGTTGAAGGACACTTAGGTTGTTTTTACAGCTTGGCTATTGTAATGCAGCAATGAACATATGAGTGCTAATATTGTTTTGAAGTCCCGATTTGAATTCTTTTGAATGGTGGGATTCATAGTGGGATTGCTGGATCTTATGGTAGTTCTACTTTTAATTTTTTGAGGAACATCCATAATTTTTCCAAGTGCCTGCATGAATTTGCATTCCTACCAACAGTGTACAGTGGTTCCACATCCTCTCCAACACTTATTGTGTGTGTTTGTATATATAATAGTTCTCTTCACAGGTGCGAAATGATAGTTCATTGTGCCTTTGATTTTCATTTCTCTGATGATTAGTGATGTTGAGCATCCTTTCATATACCTGTTGGCCTTTGTATGTCTTATTTGAAGGAATGTCTATCAAAATCCTTTGCCTATTTTTAAATTGGGTTATTTTGTTTTTGCTGTTGAGTTTTAGAAATTCTTTGTATATTATAGATACTAATCTTTTATCAGATATGTAGTTTGAAGGTGTTTTCTCCAAATCCACAGGTTGCCTTTTCATTTTGTCAATTGCTTCCTTTGCTGTACCGAAGATTTTTAGTTCGAGGTAGTCTAGCTCATCTACTTTTGCTCTTGTTGCCTGTGCTTTTCATGTCACATCCATGAAACCATTGCTGGGACTAATGTCATGAAACTTTTTGCTCATGTTTCTTCTAGCAGTTTCATGATTTCATATCTTTCATTTTAAGTCTTTATTTTGAGTGGGTTTCTATCTATGGTGTGAGTCAGGGGCCCGATTTCATTATTTTGTAGCTATCTGGTTTTTCCAACACCATTTTGAAAGAGACTATCCTTTTCATGCAGTAGATAACATAACACTTGTTCAGAACCCTCAGAATCTTCTGTTATTTGATCTTACTATAAACTCCACATGTATTCTTTTCTTATCATGGTTACCTCAAGGGCCAGGCCTACTTGAGTCATACCCTGAACATACTGAGAGTTCTTTCCTCTTCTGGGCTCCAGTCAAAGCTAGCCGCCTTTTTTGTCATTCAGTAAATTGGCCAGAGTACTGATCCTCTGTTTTCAGAACCTGAAAATGTTAACCAGACGTTGTATGTTTCTCTTTGTGCTGGACGGTCTCGGATACAAATAACCTCATTTACACTGGGGGAATAACATGGCATGCCACAGATTACTGGATGATTGAAAACTTCACTAATGAGACAGGACCTTGAGTCTTTGTAGGTTGTGCTATTCAACCTTTCCAGTACATTTGTCTTACCTAAGCTGCCAGTTTACAATTTAACCAAATTAACATAATGTCATAGATATAGTAGCAAATGTGATGTTCTGTGGAATGTTCATTTGCTCAAGTGACTCTGGACTATACTCTGGAAAAGACCAGGAAATTCTAGTAGTATTGGAGTAAGACAATATGTGCATATTGTTGTCCATTCTATTTAAATGTAAGCTGTTTCTGATCCTCTTTGCTGGTAAGGATAGACAAGAATGCATCCGTCAGATCAGTGGCTACATAACATGTGCTGGAGCTGTGTTAATTTGCTCTAGCATAGATGCCATATCTGACACAGAAGCTGAACTATGGGTTTCTACTTGGGTGATATCCTGGATTTATTTACATTTTATAGGAGCCAGACTTTTGAATTAAGTGGGAAATGATGGAGGCCAATACTCCAGGATAGTTTATGCCGTAAGTGTGGTACTGATCTCTTTGATTCATTTGGTAATATGTTATTGTTTTTTACTTATTATATTTACTGTCTGAGCCAGAGATAGAAGGGCATTTTCAGGGGCTTCTACTTGGCCTTTTCCTCTAGTATTTCTCTTATGCCACAGGTCAAGGAAATAATGTGTGGCTTCTACCAATTACCACCTTAAACCTAATACGATTATACAGTTAAGGAATGAGAACTCTTAGGTGTGACCAAAACTGTGGAGATTTGATAATGGCACTTCAGACCTCTAAATATCAATGCCAACATATCAATGTATACTAACATTTTCAAAAGATTTGGAGAAATTCTCTTTTTCCCAATGTATGGTTAACCAAGTAAATGCTATAGGTCCCTTTAGGGAGGGATGGAGGAAATTACTAGTGAATATACTTGTCATAATTTTGTATGAGTTTCCTTACATGATCCCAGAATTTTCTTTTAGTCAGTGAGTTCTGAATCTGAAAACTGACTCAAGTTCAGAGATTGTACATAAGATCAATTATACTTTTTCATTGATTTTTTCCACATTTTATTATGAATTTTATTCAAAATACAGAAGAAATTGAAAGAACTATTCAGTGGATACCCATAATCTAGATTCTATTATCAATTTGCTATAGTTATTTATCAAATATCCAATCATTTTCTTATTCATCCTCCATAAACATGGGAAAATTTTTTGAGGACTTCAAGGTAATTTACCTATCAGTACACTTCACTCTTAAACATTTCAGAATACATATCTTCATCTAGAGTTTAATATATGTGTTAAGATTTTTTTCCCGCAGTACTGTTCCGAGTAAATCCTTAGAGTAAGAAAATAAACGTCATATTGTTCCTTTTCATTTCCACTTGGTGAATGTCTCCACTGTTTGCATTGGCCAGAAAAGGGCTTTAAATATCTGTATATCTAGAAAACAAGAGCAGAAAAAAGAGAGTGTCAAAAACAAATACTACTTTTGCCCCAAAACAAAATTCTTGCTCTAAAAGAAAATAATAGAAAAACAGCACAAGCTATTCTTGTTACTCACATTGACCAGTTTGACAAGCAAAGGAGTTCTAACGTGAAAAAAATGTGTCTTTGTTTTTATTTGTATGAGGTTCTGTTTTCCTTCATGTTTAACAAAATTGTTTGGTTCATTTCTTTTTGATTTGTCAAATATGAAGAGTAGTGGATGTTTAAAGGAAGTAATTTCCTTTCAAGTCAAGCCATTTATTGATCATCCAAAGTTTGAAAAAAATAACTAAGGCAAAGTAGGGCTCAATGAATTTTTGGGTGTTGTCAGTGGAAGATCTGCTTTTAATGTGGTTTGTTAAAAGAGGCAGAAGTCTCCCTTGTCTAAATAATATGAACCAGCAGGAAAGTAATAACAAAATTATGAATAGAAATAAAGAGATTTGTGGCAGACTGACTTGGATTTTGTTTTTTTCCCAGTTACCTCTCATAATACTGATTCTTTCCTTTATATATAATTGATTTGGGTCTTCAGGGATGATGTGGCATAGAGTAAGGATATGGGCCTTGTACTGATGTAGACAAAGGTTTGCAAAGTTTTGCTATTTGCTATTTCCTAGCTGTGTACTTAAGGGAGTGTCTCACTTTCTCTAAATTTCATTTTTCTTTTCTAGAAAATGGTGGGAAATAATATCTTTCTTAGAGTATAATTTTGAAAATGTTGTTACACAATGAATATTGATTTTGTTATTTGGCAGGCATTAATTGATGAGTAATTACATTCAGACACTCTGATGCATCTCAAAAATATAAAGTTCATAGCCTAAAGATGCAAGTTGTGTAAAAGAAAATTAAGAAAATTAACAACTAATATACTTTGTAATAGTGCTATCAGAGGAGACATTGAATGGTAAAGAACTAAAAAAAAAGAGTATGATAAAGAATAATAACCAATTAAGCCTTGGGATTGAGAAGCTATGTGGGAAATTGGTGAAGGTTTTAAGAGGAATTAAGACTTGAATGATTTCTTTAGTAATGATAGGTGAGCAAGAGAAAAAAGATGTTATAGAAAAAGCACACCTGAAGTAAAAAGACACAGAGGTGGAAAAGGACATGGTTTGTTTGGGAGCTTTGTATGATCAGTACAAAATGTATGTGTAGGGACAATAAGATAAAGAATGAGAGAAGTAGGCAGGATCTGTATGATAAAGGAGCTTTCACTACATCTTCAGGATACAGGTGTGAGAATGAAATTGAAGAAACTAGCTATGATGACACAGCAATATAAGCTTACAATTTAAAGAAGTAGTAGTCGAAGTGTTCATTGGGGAGAAATTTACATTATATTTAAGAGATAGAATGGATCTCTTAATTATCTTAAAATATAGGGCTTGTAACTAATTGGATATGGGTAGTGATGGATCAGAATCAAGAAAGATTCAAACTTCTGACTTATGAGTTTAAAAGAATGGAAACCCACTAAAAGGGGTAGATTTCAGGAGAAGGACATTGATTTCTTCTTTAGATATATTGATTTGAAGTGTTTATGGAACATTCCAATGGAAAAAGAGTAGGGAATACTATGCAGAATTACAACATTCACTATATGCTGATACACACATGGACGCATGTGTAGTTCTGAAATTTCTGAACCTGGTAAGAGATAGAAGTCAGAATGGAGATTAGTTATACCCTTGGTGTGTATTGGAAAAGTTCAGAGTAGTTTTATTTGCCTCCAAGGAATTAGAGTGAAAGTTCAAAGTCTGGATAATACCAACATTTAGGGTTGAGAATAAACAGTAAAGAAGAAGAAAAATGAACTGAACAGTTTACACAGAAGGTTCTGTTAAATTCTCTAACAGAAGGTTAGAGAATCGCCAATATTCACTTGTTTGTTTACTGGTTTGTCTATTCAAAGTATATATATTGATCTCTTTTCTAGCCTGGGTTGACCCCAAGTCAGAATCTGAGATGAAAGTATGCATTCAGTAATTTATTTAGAAGCGAGACCAGCTAGAAAACAGGAATGAAGAATTAGTGGAGTAAAATAAGAGAGCATTATCAAGGTGGCTGTCATTGCTAGTAACCAGTGCTTAATCCCCTGGGATCATTTGAGGAAATTTAGGTATGTTTCTCAGGACTCTGCAGTCTAAGGATGAAAGAGAGAAACATTGATCTATGGAATTCTGCCTTCCATTGGCTATCAGTAACCCCACAGGTTTAAATAACTCACACTTCCAGCTTGTGCATCAGTGGCTTCCCCTGTGTCTGAGTGTTTGCACCTCGGAAACTCATACTATGGCATTAGAATGGCCCTAGCGCAGTAATGGAGAAATATGTAGTATGAACCAAGGTATGAGTACTGGCAGGTTAAACCATCATGAATTTGGTTTCTTGAATGGAACAGGGGCTAGAATAAGAGGTAGAACTGAAAGGATAAAAAAGTGGTGCAGAAAATTGTTTAGTACAGTCCACTCCTTGCAGCGCTTAGTCCTCCCTCTTGTGAAGGTTTGTCTAATCCATCAAAGAGTTTCCTTCAAGATGAAGGCCAGCTGCATCTTTCTGCAGAGAAGCCCTAGGTCAGGAAGGTGTGTGAAACTGGCCAACGTGAGGTCTTGACAAATTGCAGATGTGGAAGCCAGTTGAACCTTGTGGCTGGAATGCAGGGGAGGCTGACTGGACAAGAAGTGGGACAATCTTCTGATACAAGCACTTGCTATCTACATCCTGTTCTATGGTGAGCAATATACAATCATCTAAACCTTCATGTAATTTCCATTCTAGTGGATGAGAGAGGCAAAAAAATATACAAAGCAATAGCAAAATGTGCTGAATTAGGAGGAAGACATTTATTTATTTTTTTTTAAAAAAATTTTATTTATTTTATTTGACACAGAGAGAGAGATTACAAGTAGGCAGAGAGGCAGGCTCCCTGCTGAGCAGAGAGCACGATGATGCGGGCCTTGATCCCAGGATGCTGAGATCATGACCTGAGCCAAAAGCAGAGGCTTTAACCCACTGAGCCACCCAGGCGCCCAGGAGGAAGACATTTAAAATGCATTTAACTTGTTCTGAAGAAAGGAAGAAGCCATGAAGAAAGAAAAGCATTTCATAAGTCTTTTCTCTAGGACTTACAAATGTAGCTACAGTTCACCCTGGAACAACATGAGTTTGAACTGCACAGGTTCATTTATATGAAGATATTTTTGATAAATACAGTATAGTACTCTAAATGCATTTTACTTATGCTTTTCTTTTTTTAATATTTATCTATCTTATTATTGGTTTTCTTTTTTTTTTTTGGTTTTATTTATTTGTCAGAGAGAGAGAGCAATAGAGAGAGAGCGTGTACATAAGCAGGGGGAGAAGCAGGCTCACAGTGGAGCAAGGAGACTGATGTGGAACTCGATCCCAGGATGCTGAGATCATGACCTGAGCCGAAGGCAGAGGCTTAACCAACTGAGCCACAGAGGCATGCTGAGATTTATTTATTTATTTTAGAGAGAGAGAGAGTGTGTGTGTGTGTGTGTGTGTGAGAATGGGGGTGGGGGGTGCAGAGGGAGAGAGAGAGCATCTCAAGTAGATTCCCTGCTGAGTGCAGAGCCAGATGTGGGGCTTGATTCCATGATCCTGAGGTCATGACCTGAGCCAGAATAAAAAATCAGATGCTTAACTAATTGAGGCACTCAAGTGCCCCCCTTTACACTTTTCTTAATAACATTTTCTTTTCTCTATCTTCCGTTACTGTAAGAATGCAGTGTATGATACATATAGCATACAAAATATGTGTTAATTGACGGTTACTGATAATGCTTTGAGTCAACAGTATGCTATTGTAGTTATGTTTTTGGAGGGTCAAAAACTATTTGTGAATTTTCTAAGATATTTTATTTATTTATTTGAGAGAGAACGAGAGGGAGAAGAAGAGAATCTGAAGCAGACTCTGCATTGAGCACAGCACCTGGTGGAGGTCTCAATCCCACAACCGTGAGATCATGACCTGAGCTGAAACCGGGAGTCAGACAATCAACCAACTGAGCCACCCAGGTGCCCCATATGTGGATTTTTGATTAGCGAGAGGGGTGTGGCGTCCCTAACCCTCATGTTGTTCAAGAGTCAACTATATTTGGTCTTGGAATAGAGAATGCTATTTTACTCTCCACCTCCTGCACCTTCTTTGTTTTCCACACAAACACTTAATGGCAACAAGGCAAAAGCTTTTGTTGCTTCCTTTGAATCAGCATATTTATTATGAGTCCAGCAGAGGGCTCTCCAAAAGATTTGCTTGAAGCTTGGAGCTATAAAGCTATTAAATAGTGTAAATAGCTCTGAACCCTTTGGCTTTTCTCCGACATACTCTCTTCCTACTAAAAGGGGGGAAAAAAAAGCCAAAACAAGTGAAATGACAGAAGGAAGAGTATTTATCATCACGAACACTTACATTTCCCACTCATTGATATTCCCAATGGGGCAGTGGGTTAGGACTTAGGTGTATATATAGAATAAAAAAAATATTTAAAATATTATATATATTATGTATTAATATAAATATAGCATATATTTTATAAATATAAATATATTAAATATGAACATGTTTTATAAAAATATAATTATATGTTATATTTTATATGTAGTATAAATATATAGAAACTATACATATATAACAAAATTCTCCACTGCTCTTCTTTTAACAGTGGTTTAAACTTCATACGTTATATACTTTGCTGTGTTCGTCCCACTTTATGCCTTTATGATTCTGAACTAATAAATCACTAAAGATAATATTTTAGTTTAAATCTTTGCATCATAATTTTGCTTTTAATCATTCAAAGGACAGCAGCGGCAAACAGAATCAGGTTTTGTCTCACTTGGTGACCCTCACCCGCAAGCACATTTAATTATAACCCTCCCCATTTTGATTATAGTACTTTGCTAATTTGAAATTCCACCTAGTCAATTAATGTAGCTTGTGGTATCTGTAGAAAATCATGAGCCCATGGTTACAATTTTAATTATAGCATACATTTTACAAATCTTTGCCATCCATCTCCAAGGACATTATCCTTTGTGTAAAGTGTCATGAAATTGGTCTGCTTCCTTTGACTTAATATTGCCCTCTTGAAATATAATGAATAGCTTTTGGTGACAGCATCCCTTTCCCAGTCTGCATTGGTGAGAATCATGAACTGCACTAAGAGGTATTTTGCTAAACGCAGACACTGGGCAAATGTGCCATTTATAAAATGTCGTCGTGACATGTGGCATTTTTGAAACACTAAAAGACCTTAGTGTCTAACAAGCTAACAGAAAGGCATAAAGTCTTTTTTTGAAAAGAACAAATACTGAGAAGAAAAGTGTAAAAAAAAAATAAAGTGTATCATTCATAAATATATGTGCTTATTTCTCAGATTTCCACAAGTTTAAAATTCTAAGGAAGATTACTGCTGCCTTTGACTATTAACCAAAAATAATGACAGAAATTGCACAAAGGATAAGCATAATGATAGCTAAGATTTTTCAATTCAGGTTTCTATGGGTTTGTAGTATTATGATTTGATAAGTAATATAATTTATAGTGTCTTATAAGCAAAAGCATGTGAATTATTTATTTTCTAATTTCCTGTTCTACTTCTTTCTAAAAAATACCTAATATATTTTAATTCTAACTACAAAAATATAGTATATCCAAGATTCTCATAAAAAAATCTTGACTTCAGAGATTATATATGATGGGGCAATTAATTTATAAAGTTACAAAAGAATATTGAAAGCTAATATCTCCATGGTCAAGCAAGGAGATAAATATGTTGGCCATTGTAAGAGATCCTGTATGATCCCATCATTGCAAATTTGTTTACCAATTAAGTTCTTGTTATAAGTATGAGGTTCTTGAGGTTCTACCCATATTTCATTTGATGGCTCAGAGTAACAAATATTAGCCAGGAGTTTCATAGTGTCACGTTTAACAGCTCAGGCCCCAGAACCAGACTGTTCTAGTTTGAATCTTAGCTCTGCCTCGTATTAGCTGTATGACCATGGGCAATTTATTCAAACTCTTCGTGTCTCAGTTTTCTCATCTCTAAAAATAGGTGTAACAGTGATACCTGCCTCGAAGGTTTATAGTGAATAAAAACAAAACCAAGCCATAAAAAACACTTAGAACAGTGTATGTTCTCGAATAGTATCCATTATTAATATTATTTTTGCTTTTGTTACCCGTGAGACAGTAGTTGCAACAACTAGGTCTTTATCACAAATACGTTTGCTGATTTCCGTTGTGTGTCAGTACATGCTGTTTGCATCACAGAGAAAGAAGAGAGTGAGAGGGAGGGAGGAAGGAAGGCTGAAAACTGTGGTAATTAACATTTTCAAGTCAGGTACAATAAAATGCCTTTAGTGCGCACAGTGATCATTCACGGAGTATATTTTCCTATGTCTCTGTTAATTCTCTCAATCGTTGACTGATGTCCCCCCTACGTATTGATTTCGTTATTGAGTAATGCCCATTTGTGGCCTTGTCACTGAGGCAGGAGACTGAAGACTTCATGATCATGCTCACCTCTGTGGTCACAGTGTGTGGACAAGCGTCCCCCTTCTCCTCCCACCCCCAACAGCTCTTACTAAGCGCTTATGAATGACTGAGATTTTCAGGTCCTCAGCGAAGTGTTTTTGAAAAGTCTCTGCCATCTTCTCCAAAATCTCCTTCCTCAGCCTGCTCGGAAGCATGAACACAGAATCATTATTCTCACTCAGCATTCACCTCCCCTTTGGCCCCACCTTAACAAGTGGGCGTTTAAGGCCTCAGGGAAGGAAAAATATATATAACTTCGGAAACTGGCAAGGCACGGGGCACAAAATGATCAAAACTATAAATCACAAGTGGATATGCTTAGGACTGTAATGCCTAAAACCAAATGATTCAGTCAGCGGGAGCAGCAGGTTTTTATGGGGAACTCATGAACTGTTATTTTGCATATGTTGGTTTCAGGGACCTGGGAGACATCCTGTTTCCCAATGCTCTTATCTGCTTATGTTCTGCTCTCCAGACGTCTGAAGTTCTCATCGCTTCTGAAAAATGCCAAACCCACTTCTTCTTCTTGATATTTCTGTCCTTGTCTAATGCGGTTCTACATCACCCCTTCAGAAGTTGATTTTGTTGTTGAGATTGTACCTCCTCTTTGAAAGCTCTTAACATTCCCGCTGGTAAGTTGAATTCCCCTTACTCTGTGTTCTCTCTACATTGATTGTGAGGATATCACAGCATTTATTTTATTACACGGTAATTTTCTATTCACATTTGTCTTCCCCACAAAACGGTGTCTTGATTGTGGAAGATGTGTTTGCTCATCTCTGTCCCCAGTGCTAGTCCAGCCCCTGGAAGTACCATGTAGGTGCTTGATAAATGTTTGAGGAATGAATCTGTAGATGTAGAACATCTTCTTTATTATTCATAATAAGTAACTATTACTTAGTAATTAAGGAATTGGCAGTCAACTTCCTAATCAACCAGNACACGGTAATTTTGTATTCACATTTGTCTTCCCCACAAAACGGTGTCTTGATTGTGGAAGATGTGTTTGCTCATCTCTGTCCCCAGTGCTAGTCCAGCCCCTGAAAGTACCATGTAGGTGCTTGATAAATGTTTGAGGAATGAATCTGTAGATGTAGAACATCTTCTTTATTATTCATAATAAGTAACTATTACTTAGTAATTAAGGAATTGGCAGTCAACTTCCTAATCAACCAGACCTCCAAATTTGAAGTTATCTTTGTATTTTCATTTCTTCTTTATCCTCGATATCTAATTAATCAATATTTAAGATATTTCTCAATTTCCATCCCGGTGCCAGAGTTTTTGTTCAGATGCCAACTGTCACATGTTTGCAATACTAAAATAATCATTCAACTGGTATTGTTAACTCTGGTCTTTGCCCATCCAATCATTCATATGCATTTCTAAACATTTATTTTTTCTAAAATACCTATGATTCTCTGAAAGTCTCATTTATTTTTAATAGGGTGATATACATGTGGTAAGTAAATTAAAAATCTAATGTAAATCACCCTTGCACCCATCTCTCACTTCATAGAAAACCTTATTTATCAGTTTCTTGGGTGTCTTTCTAGAAAATCTCTCTGCATATATCTGTGTGCATACGTGTTCAGATGTGTGTAGAAAGCATCTACTTTTTTCCTTGAAAGTGGTAGAATAGTCTATACACACCATTCTGCATCTTGCTTTTTTAACAATAATAATATGTCTGGGAGATTGTTCCTCGTCAATAATTTTGGATCTGAATAATTCTTTTTCTATGAAGAATCTTTTATTGTGTTTAAATATATGTAACATAAAATTTACCTAATTTTTAATTTTTTAACTAATTTTAAGTGTACGATTCAGTGGTACTAAGTACATTTGCAATGTTGTGCAACCATAAGCACCATCTGTGACCACAACTTTTTCATTATTCCAAATAGAAAGTCTGTACCCATTAAGCAATAACTCTCCATTTCCTCCTTCTCTCAGTCTCTATTAACTTCTTGTCTACTTTCTGTCTGTATGAATTTGTCTATTTTAGGTAACTCATACAAGTGGAGTCATGCACTATTTGTTTGGCTGGTTTATTTCACTTAGCATGTTTTCAGGTTAATCTGTATTATAGCATATATCAGAAATGTTTCCTTTTTATGACTGAATAATATTTCATTGTATATATATTTTGTTTATATATTTATCTGTTCACCTTTGGACTATTGTAAATAATGCTACTATGAACCTTGTTGTACAACTGTATGAGTCTCTGCTTGCAATTCTTTTAGGTATATAGGTAGAAGTAAAATTGCTGAATTATATTGTAATTCTCTATTTAACTTTTTGAGGAACTGCCAAACTATTTTTCACATTGGCTGCAACATTTTACATTCCCACCAGAAATGCACAAAGGTTCCAATTTCTCCACATCCTCACCAACACTAGCTCTTTCTTCCTTTCTTCCTTCTTTCCTCCCTTCCTCCCTTCCTCCCTCCCTTCCTCCCTTCCTTCCTTCCTTCCTCCCTTCCTTCCTTCCTTCCTTCCTTCCTTCCTTCCTTCCTTCCTTCCTTCCTTCTTTTGTTAATAACAGCCATCTAAATGGGGGCGAAGTGGTATCCCACTGTGCATTTCCTTAATGACTAATGACACTGAACATCTTTTTAGGTGCTAATTGACTGTTGGATATATTTCATTCTGTCAAAAGTATGAAATATTTTGTACATAAAATTCTGTGTTTAATAAGTATGAAACAGGGGCACCTGGGTGGCTCTGTGGGTTAAAGCCTCTGCCTTTGGCTCAGGTCATGATCTCAGGATTCTGGGATCGAGCCCCGCATCAGGCTCCCTGCTCAGCGGAGAGCCTGCTTCCTCCTCTCTCTCTGCCTACCTCTCTGCCTACTTGTGTTCTCTCTCTCTCTGTCAAATAAATAAATAAAAAATCTAAAAAAAATAAGTATGAAACATAAAGATTAATCATAGAATAAATCCCAGAAAAACCAACACCCAGCCTAAGAAATAGAGCTTTCACCATACTGATCAAGGTCTTTGTACTTATTTCCTGTATCACAACCCCTGTGTACCCCCAGCCCCAGAAATTTCTTATCTGGAATTTATATTTGTTATTTTAATTTTTTCTAGTTCTACCGAATATATATATATATCTTCTTAAACAATATAATCCTTTATTTTGCTTGTTTATGAACTTTGTCATTCTGCATGTATTTTTCTGATATTTCTTTTTTCACTCAACATAGTGTTTTTGATATTCCTACATGTGGATGGCTATAATTATGAGTTATTCATTTCACTACTATATAGTATCCCATTGTGTATCTTTTTTTTAATTTTTATTTTATTTTTTTTAAGATTTTATTTATTCATTTGACAGAGAGAGAGATTACAAGTAGGCAGAGAGGCAGGCAGAGAGAGAGGAGAGAGGAGGAAGCAGGCTCCCCGCTGAGCAGAGAGCCCGANCTCCCCGCTGAGCAGAGAGCCCGATGTGGGCCTCGATCCCAGGACCCTGGGATCATGACCTGAGCCGGAGGCAGTGGCTTTAACCCACTGAGCCACCCAGGCGCCCTCCCATTGTATATCTATACCATGATTGATTCTTTTGTCAATTGATATTTAGGTTCTTTCTAGTTTTCTTGATATTACAAAAAATGCTACTAAAACTTGCTTTGGTTTTCTGCTGCATATGAATAAAAGTATATCTAGGAGGGGAATTGTTGGGTCATGAGACATGTTTATCTTCAAATTTATGAGATAATGCCAAATTACTTTCAAAGTACTTTCACAAGGTAATACTTCTACCACTCTCTCACATGACTCGTAATACATATAAAATATAGATGATAAGAATCCCCCTCCCCATGTTTTATATTATATGTTATTTGAAATATTTTAAGCCTTTTTTGTGGCTGTTATTCTCATATCTAGTTTCTATAAATGTTCCAAAAATAAGTTTGAAGATACTGTGGGAATCCATAGTTGCTGTGTACAGGGTACTATATCTGTCCATATATATCAGGCATGAGGAATGATAAAATATACCAACATGACAGTGGACTGGTTTATTTTTCTCAGTTTTTGAAGCTAGTTTATTAGGTGCATAATGATTTGATTTGATTTGATTTGCCTGATGCTGAAACTTCTGTTACAGTGACTCATTCTTTGGCATGACTTTCAATCTGAAGGTCTATTTTCTCTTATATCTCTGTCAGTTTTTTATTTTTTAATTTTTAAGGAAGACTTTATTTATTTATTTGAGGTAGAGCGAGCACAAGCAGAGGGGAGGGGCAGAGAGAGAGGGAGAAGCAGGCTCCCTACTCAGCAGGGAGCCTGATGTGGGACTCGATCCCAGGACCCCAGGGTCATGACCCCAGGATCATGACCCAAGCCAAAGGCAGATGCTTAACCGACTGAGCCACCCAGGTGTCCCACTTTGTCAGTTTTTAAATAGTAATTGTACACAAACAATGAATCATGGAACACCACATCAAAAACTAATGTGCTGTATGGTGATTAATATAACACAATAAAAAAATAATAATTGTGATAGTTATTTTTATATGTCACCTAGACTGATAAAGGATGTTCGGATAGCTGGCAAAAAATTATTTCTGGCTGTGTCCGTGAGGGTGTTTCTGGAAGAGGTTAGCATTTGATTCAGTAGCCCAAGTAACAAGTTCTACCCTCATCAATGTGAATGGGCATCATTCATTCTTTTGGCAGCCAGAATGGAACAAAAAGGCAAAGGGAGGATGAATTCCTATTCTCTCTTCTTGAGCTGGGAAGTCCATCTGCTGCTTCTCAGAGCTTCTGGTTTGCAGGCCTTTGCACTCAGACTGAATTATGCTACCGGTTTTCCTGGTTCTCCAGCTTGCAGACAGCACATTGTAGGATTTCTTGACTTCCACAACTGCATGAGTCATTCCATAGTAAACCTTGTATATCTATCTACTTTTCTCTGTATCCTATTGGTTCTGTTTCTACAGAGAACTCTAAAACAAATAGAGGTATATCAACATTTCTTGGGTATAGTTTTAATTTCAGACTCCCTGTGTTCTTAGGTTGTAAGTATTTCTTTCTTTTTTTTTTTTTAAGATTTTATTTATTTATTTGACACAGAGAGAGAGA
>LNAC01000709.1:357628-501855 GCA_002007465.1 Ailurus styani
CTTCCCAGGCTCCTGTTCAGTGATGTCACATTAGTACTTGAACGTGGCCATGGAAGCAGGCAAATGCGGCACATCAGAACCCTGGCCCCTTTCTGAGAATCCATTGTTAAACGTTTAAGTGTTTAAGCACACCACTGGCTTTAATAGTTACTACATGACAGTTTTTCAACTTTGTTTTTTTGTTTTTTTGTTTTTTTTAAAGATTTTATTTATTTATTTGACAGAGAGAGAGAGAGAGATCACAAGTAGGCAGAGAGGCAGGCAGAGAGAGAGGAGGAAGCAGGCTCCCTGCCGAGCAGAGAGCCCGATGAGGGGCTCGATCCCAGGACCCTGAGATCATGACCTGAGCCGAAGGCAGAGGCTTTAAACCGCTGAGCCACCCAGGCGCCCAGCTTTCTAATTTATTTACATGACAGAGACACCAATCAAGTCCCAAGGGTGGAGGCCAGAGTACAGATCAGAAAGCAACAACAGAAGTATAATCCTAGCTTGTAAAGAAATGGTTTAAGAGAAACGTTGAGTTTTCCTGGAAAATGAGGCACTAGCCCTGGGTAGTTTAAACTGGTTTAAGTATAATAAACGTTAACCAAGATCTCACCAGCCAGTGGAGCTAAGCCTTCTATATATGGATTACTTGGCTGGCTATGGTTGAACAACAGTCAGAGCAGCACTTGGAGAAGGAAGTTCTGAGAAAGGCAGCAATTGCCTAATACAATGCCAAAAAATTTTGATGTAATTGAAAAACTTAGCTTTCATGAATTTATATACACAATCAATTTAGAGTAATACAAATACACAAGATAAAAGATATCAAATTCAAACAACTGCTCCAGTCCAAGATAAGCTTCTTTGTTCAATTGTTGAATATTGAAGCAATTCTTAACACTGCTGGATATGTAGACTAACCCTCAGACAGCTGTGCTAATTTTTCCCCAAGAAAAAACTTTCTGGTTCGTTCATAATTGTGATCTTTGACTCTATGGAGGAAAGATTATCTCACTTTTGAATTATCTTCTTCCCCTTCCCAAGTGAGCAGGCCAGTCAATCATCTCTAAGCATTATGGGAAAAGCCCCTTATAAGGGTATGTAAGCCCATTTTTTAAATTGTCATCTGAATGTGTGTGAGTAATAATTGCATGTTTATCTTTATATCATTTCTAAATTATTACTGTAGCTGAGTAAGTTCCTGTCTAGTTATTATACTGTATACATGTATTATTTCTTACTTTTATTGTGCATAATCTTTGCTTCCTTCTTTGTGGACCACAAGCTAAAACTAATCCATCTTTTATCATTTTATATTTCTATTTTTTTATTTGATGAAATGCTATATATAGATGCATCATTAAATAACACACATTTTCATCAAATTACATTTTTCTGAGAAACCAGGAATCCTAAAAGTAAAGTTAGAGTAAGATACATTTTTATAAATTTCCAAGTTATTCCAGTGCTTAGGGACTCTAAGTATGGAAAATTTTATGCTCAATTTATTCATTCATCTATCTACCTGTCCCTCAAAAGATTTGAGTAACCACGTAGCTTTATGAATGACAGTGCTTTATGCCCTATTGGGAAGTTTACTACCATCTAGCAAAATTTAGCATTTCGGGGGACACTGTATTTTGGCTCGATGGAATTAGGGATCTCTTACTCATTGTGGAGCTGTTAACATTCCGTGTGGCTAACATTCAAAGTACCAATCAATATTTATAAGAGGTGCACAAATGTGTGCAGATGTGTTAACAAGACAGATATAACTCCTATTACAAAGAAGGAGGGGCACCAATTCAAGGCACACAGGTTTTTATTTTCACCATTTATAATGATAAGTGAATTATTATACCATATTATGGATGACCTTAGAACATAAATTTTTAAAATGTCCTAAACCTTATAATTAGTGCAGTTAATGAGATACACAAAACCCCTTAAAAATGGATACATAAATGAATTGAGTACGTTAATCTAGAGTAAAAGGTTATTCAGCTGGGTGGAGGTTTGAGTTTATGCATCAAGACAGCTGCAGAATTGGACACTTCTGGCAAATGTATTTCTAGGCATTTCTAGTCATTCATAAATATCTGAAAGGTTTTTGATGAAGAATGTTAATTATTATTGCATTCACGTTTATTGTAACATCTTTTTAAGTCTGCTGTTTTAACTTAACTGTCTGTGGTAGACATATTTTCATTTTGAGAGAAGGGATTTAAATGATTATTTTTAAAAAACTTTTAAATTTTAGAATTGCTTTAGATTTTTTTTAAAGATTTTATTTATTTGACAGAGACACAGAGAGAGAGGGAACACAAGCAGAGGGAGTGGGATAGGGAGAAACAGGCTTCCCACGGAGCGGGGAGCCCGATGTGGGGCTCGATCCCAGGACCCTAGGATCATGACCTGAGCCAAAGGCAGATGCTTAACAACTGAGCCACCCAGTTGCCCCGGAATTGTTTTAGATTTACAAAAAAATTGCAAAGATAGTATAGTAATTAAAACCACTATTTATACACTATTATTAACTGAAGCCCATACTTTATTTAGATTTCTGTATTTTTACTTAATGACTTTTCGTCTATTCCAGAATCCCAACCAGGATACAATATTACATTTCATCATCATGCCTCTTAGGCTCCTCTTGGCTATGACAGTTTTAGTGACTAGCCTTGTTTTTGATGACCTTGACAGTTGTCAGGAGTACTGATCTGGTATTTTGTAGAATGTTCTTCAGATGGAATTTGTCTTTTACTATTAGACTGGGATTGAGGCTTTTTGTGAGAAAGACAACAGAGATCAAGTACAGTTCTCAAAGCATCTTACCAACGAAAACTCCTATCCATGTGACTTGTCACAATTGATGTTAACTCTGTTCATCTGGCTGAAGGAGTGTTTGTTAGTCTATTGTAAAGTTACTCTTTTCTACTCTTTTCAGACTGCAGCCTTTGGAAGGAAGTGTATAGCACTCGTGTAAAGAGTGGATAATTATACTCCCCTTCTTGAGAGTGAAGCATCTGGTAAAGTACCTATATAAAGTATTTCTAATTACTCTGCATGGGTGATTTGTCTGTTCTCCCCCATTTATGTATCTAGTTATTTGTTTATGCCTATATGAACTTATGGATAATTTATTTTATATTTTGGGTAATAACCCAATACAATTTTACTTCTCTGTTGCCCAAAGGCTCATCTTGTGTGTTTGCTTCCCCAGTCTAACAATCAGCCATTTCTCCAAGGAACCCTCATTTTCTTTATTTGAGAATAGTACCAGAAATCAAGATCTGGATACTAGGCTTGCTCACTGCTGGTGGAATGTCATTTCTTTTATATCCTCTCAGCTAACAGAGCAAAATATGTGTGCATATACTAACCTGGGTATATATTGTTAAGAAAAATTCAACTGAGCAAATTTGAGGATCTAATTGGTTTTATTCAATAATTTATGAATTGAGAAGCATTCCATCTAGCAAATACATAGAGCTCTGAGGAGTTACACAAAATGGAAGGCTTTTCTAGGCAGGAGGGTGGGACAAGGAAGTTAAAAGGGTGGATTATTTCAGGCAAGGTTACCTTCCCTTAAGGGAAAACATGTTATCATGTAGATTTCCTCATTAGTGTTGACAAGGAAATTCTAGACCGATTGGTTTAAAATTCCACTCTTGAGGGCGCCTGGGTGGCTCAGTGGGTTAAAGCCGCTGCCTTCGGCTCAGGTCATGATCCCAGGGTCCTGGGATCGAGGCCCACATCGGGCTCTCTGCTCAGCGGGGAGCCTGCTTCCTCCTCTCTCCTCTCTCTCTGCCTGCCTCTCTGCCTNTTTTCCTCATTAGTGTTGACAAGGAAATTCTAGACCGATTGGTTTAAAATTCCACTCTTGAGAGAGGCTGAAACTGAAGTTAGGTTAGGTATTAAGTCTTAGTGGGGCTTAGCAAAAGTGACTTCATTTTAGACCTGCTGTTTCTTTTTAATGAGACACATTCATAAATATTGCTATATGTAAGAATTTGTATCTATAAGAAGCTAAACATGAATTTATACTGATGTTGAAAACTCTTAATTCAGTCCCATGTGAATCAATATAGTCTCCCATTGCTTAGCTGTAACCTCTTACTCCAACCCTGAGAAACCTGGCTTCCACCATTGCCATTCATTTACTTAATCATTCAATTCCATTATACATGTGGTTTCAGAATTACTAATATATACCTCTATGGGAAAAATTTTAACTCAAGTACGGTGCTTATACAATTCCTTTGTCTTTAGCCTTACGAATAGGTTTGTAAGCAAACTGTTAAACTTATAGCCTGGTTTCTCTTTAATGCTTATAGTAAAGTGTGAGAGGAGAGAGAAATTGAAGGAACTTAAGTGAAAAGTAACGAGACCCTTAAGATTTGCAAAGTTCTGTCTATGCATATTGCAAGAAATGCGAAAGTGCATTCTGGAGAAAACACCAAGAGTGTGGCTGGGCAATCACTTCATAAAGAGATTGTGCGAAATTTTAATCAACAGTCAGCAGAAGCCAGAATTAGAGATGAGATTATACCAATAGAGACACGGCTAGTTTGAACTGAAATGGATAGAGATCATCTGAAACAAAGAAGGCTTTTGGACTTCAGGGGTTCCACAGGATGGCAAAATAGAATTTTCCAGCTGCCAGTGTGCTATATATCCTTCAGGAAAGGGGAAGAATGACTGTAAAGGCAGTTTAGAGATCATCAGGGCTACCACTGGCACCACAGAGCCATGTGTAAGGCTGTTTCCTCCTTAGTTTCACAAGGTGGGTCCAGTTCCTTGGTGTCAAGGGATGACGTGAGGTGGGGCCACTGCCTCAGGGTTGTGGGGTGATGCTGCTGGCCAACTGGGCCTCAGAGGACAAACTAGTGAGCCAGGTATGATTTTTCTCAATCTTTCTGTAGAATTCTCTAGAATTCTCAAAATCTACTGGAATTGACTCGCTAGGCTCTGGACTTTCTTGAGACACACCACCCTTTTTTCTTTCCTATTTCTCCTATTTGCAAAGGGAGTGTCTATCCTATGCTTGTCCCAGCATTGTATTTTGGAAGTGCATTATTTGTCCGGGTTCATGAGGTAACAGCTGGAGAGGAATTTTGTCTCAGGATAAAGCATACCTTAAGTCTTACCTATACTCGATTCAGATGATATGTGGATGTTATTTTGGACATGGAATTGATGCTGGGATATATTAAGACTTTTTGAAGCTATTGGTTCAGGGTAAATGTACTCACATGTGAAAAATACATGAATTTGGCAGGGAGGGTTTGGGGGAAAAATGTTATGGCATGGACTGTATTCCCCTAAAATTTATATGTTAAGGTTTTAACCTTCTATCTGACTCTATTTGGAAATCAGGCCTTTAGGGAGGTAATTAATATTGAATGAAGTCATAAGGGTAGGGCTTTAATCTACAGGACTGATGTCTCTATAAGAGGAGGAAGAGACATGGGAAAGCTCTTTTTCTCTGTGTACATATACACAGAAGGAAGGCCATGTTAGGACACATCAAGATGGTGGCTATCTTCCATCCAGAAAGAGAACCTTATCAGAAACTAAATTCTGTGGTGTTTATTTTATCTTTTTGTTGAACTTTGTGTATTATTTTTCTGGTTTCAGTAAGTTGTCTGTGTTCTCTGGAAGCTCACCAAGCTTCTTTAAAATAATTATTTTGACTTACTTGTCAGGCAATTCATAGATCTCCATATTAGAGGGTCTATTAGTAGGATTTTCTTGTCTTTCTTTTGTGTTATCTCTTTTCCTGATTTTTTTGTGTTCCTTGTAGCCCTGCATTGGCATCTGCTTACTAGAAGAAGCAGTCACCTCCATGCAGACTTTATATACTGGCTTTAGTAGGGAAGGACTTATATCTGTGGGTGAGCATGAGGTGTCTGTAAGGTTTCCTGGTAGCCCTCCCAGTAACGGCGGATTAAACAGAGCACCAGAAGAATAGGCAAGAGGGAGTTTTTAATAGAGATGCCCTCGGGCAAGGTTCCGCGACTCCGAGAGAAGGGAGTCAGGGAAGTCGCGCCCGGGGAAGGATGCGCACGGGTTTTTATGGGGCGTGGGCGGAATGGAGGAACATGACCATAATTGGTAGGAGATTGGATGGAGTTCAGCCCTCGGTTTCCTGCTGAAGCTCTGGCCTTGGCTCTGGCCTTGGCGGTCTTTGGAGACGTGGAAGCTGATGAAGGCGGGGGTCCCGAGCAGCCCCGGGGCGGGGCGGTGAGACGGCGGGGTGGCCGCCATCTTGTGGCCTCCTCAATTCCCCGGACTCCGTCGGCCCAACAGTGTCAACCAGGATGGACTGTGCAATGACACGCATCCAAGGGGCACACAGGTTCTGTGAGTGTTGAATTTAGGAGAATATAAGGGCACCAGTTCTGGGAGGTGGGATATGGTAGCACCTGGTCCAGAAGCACATGTAGGCACGGGACAGTTGGATGTGAGGCCGGTTCCAGGTCCAGGGATATGTGGTGGTCCTTGTCCTTGGGGTGCAAAACAGTGTCAACTGAGGGGTCATACATGGTAGTGGCAGTTGGGAGGGCATATAATATCTCCAACTCTGAAGAGATGTAGCAATTTGAGCCCCTGGTGGCCCCCAAAGCTGGGGCTCTTACTGGTGAAGACAGCGGGGTTCCTCTGCAAAGACTGTGGGTCCCTGGCAGTGGGGAGGACTGCTGGTGTCATCTTGCTCTCCTTTTCCCCATGGGGAAACTCAAAGCTGAAAAGATTCATCTTACCACTGAGCTGTGTCTGGGGGTTGGGGTAATAAAGGTAAAATGAAGATATTTTTTCTACTCTCTTCTACACAGTTATCCTCAGTTGTTTTGCCCCTTGGGTTTGCTGTAGGTTCAAAACTGGACTCCAGAACTCTTCCAAGTTATTTTCACTCTGGAAGTGGTTAAGTCATAGTTTTTGATGAGGAACTAGGCCTGGGACTTCCTGGTCTGCTCTCTTGCTGATGTTACTCTGCTTGTTTTTTCCTATAGTAAGAAATCCTATGGGTAAGGTAATCCTATTGCTGCACCTCCTTCACCTTAAAATTATTTCCTTGGTCAGAAGTTCTATTATGTGAGAAACTGCAATGATGAATAAGGAATCCCACAAATCTCAGTCTTGGCAGAGACATCTTGAGCAAGGTAAGTACATTTGTATGCAGAATATATATCTGTTCCCATGACAAGAATGGCTGCTCCATCCCTAATTGAAAGATCCCCATCTCAGCCTTCTGATCACCCTGAGAGGGGTTCTGCATCAGGGGCTCAATTTTAATCTTTGCTATTGGTGTTTTGGCCTCTCTCTTTGATCCATGGCTACTATGTACATGTACCCACAGAGCAAGGACCAAGGTTGTTCCATGAAAGAATTTGAATCTCATTAAGTTCCTGGAAGTGGTGAGTGATTGGAGGGGCTGATGAGAAGAATTGGTCTCCCTTGTGAGGTAATTAACAAAGAGAAATTTGTTTAAAGTTGATAAGCGCTTTTTGGAACATTTGGAAAATACCAAAAAGCGTATGGAAGAAAAACATTAAGAGTGGTTCTATAAAGGCAAAGCATTCATCTATATACTGTGAGATGGATTTTTTTAATCATAAAAAGAAACCCTGGATTTTCAAAATAATTATTTCCCAAAGCTATTATTTTACCTCCATTTTAAATCTATGCCCTTGACTGCTAAAAAGATGGTTCATGTAATTATATCTATGAATGCAGGCATGAGCATCTGCTGAGCACGGCTTGGAAATTGACAATTAGCAGTAAATCAAAGGATTCAGACAGGCTAGTGTTAACATGATCATTAAAATGAACAAGAAGATTACATTGATCAAATATGAAAAGAGTACTTAAAACATTGAATCTGTGGGCTTTCCTGCAAATTATTACCTCAGAAGGCTGTGTGATCATCTCTCCTTTTCAACTAATTGCCTGCACTCAAATGATTTTATTGCTGCATTATAATTCAAGATTTAGTTTTAAAGTATTAAAAGAGCAGCTTGTTTAAAAGGAACTTTGCTTTTTCTACATCCAGTTTTGTTCATTTTTATCCTAGACTTTTAAGAGTTTGAAAAATCTGAGAATCCTTAGGAGGATACTTCTCAGACAGAACTCGGACAACACATCTTAGGAAACATTGGTGTGCTTCAAATGAGCCTTTTATGCAGGTCTTTAAAAACCCTGTGTCTCCTTCTTCCATCATCATTGTTGCTTAACATTGTTCTTTTAGTTCTGGCCAAGACAATAAGCTATAAAAAAGAAATAGGAAATAATTAATAGAAGAAAGAGATACAAAAATATCACTCTTTCACTATAATATTTTGATTTCACAAATGAGGAAATTGAGCACAAAGGGATCAATTGGCAAGGACAAAGTTTAATAGCTCATTAGTGAGAAAGCTAGGTTAATAGAGCTAAGGTTTAGAGAAAATGGTAGAGAGAGACTTTCTGTAGTGTGGTTTATAATCTGTAGAGATAATGTACAGAAGAAATAATTTTAAGACAAATCTTCAGACATTGGTCATTTATTTTACATTCAATAAATCTTCTTCTGAGTGCCTACAGGAAGACACTGCACTCTGGGGAGGGAGAGATGGCCTAGGCAGATGCCATGTTTGCCTGCTCTTAAATTGCCTTCATTCTAGCAGAGGTTGCAGATGTTTCAGATGCTTAACCAAAATTCATTACTATTGTAATAAATACTTCCAGACAGTAAGACACAGTGCTAACAGCACACAGGAGAGAGGGATCTGATTTTCTTTGGTAAATCAGAGTAAAACAAAAAAACAAAAAAACAAAGCCCAATCCCTTAAGTATTTGGGTAATCCAGGTTTTCTTTCTAAACTGTTTTGTACAGCGCTACATCTAGAAAAAATTGGCGGTAATGAAAAAAAAAGTTACGCAGTAAGTTTTTAAGCTATCCCTGGGTAAAAAGCATGATACAAGAAAAGGGTGATTAAAAGTAGACTCCAGATTTATGAGGTTTAGGGAAAGAGAGGTTTACTTTTCCCATTAGTGGCTCTCTCAGAATGATTTCTGAAGCACATGCCTTAAGTAACTTGCAGGTTGCAAGTCCCAGATCACATGTGGAATCCTGGCATTATTCTGTGAACCATCCACCACACATTGACATGAGATGGCACTTTACAGGGCATGGCATCGGACCCCATTCTATTTCTATGGACAGTGCTCCTTGGGCAAGAGGGAGACATGGCTGAGAAATGAGACAGGATGTAGGGCAGTTTGTTCAGATTCCAGCTGTATGATCACTGTCATGGGGGGTCAAGACATACTGGCAATGTTTGAATAATTCCAGAATAGTTCTGCCTGTGAGGGCACCAAAGCATCTCTTCCTCTCTTGATGCAGAAAAAGAAATGCCACTAATATGTATATCAAGATCTAGGTTTCTTCCAGAGATAGTTAAGACAGTGCAAAATTAATAATAAATGCTGTAATGCTGCAAAGCAGCTCCACTACAAGTTATTAGTTGTGTGTTAGTTAAATTTTTTTTCAAAAAAATAAAAATAAAAATAAAATTTTTAACAGCACCTTTCTCTCTCTCTCTCACATACACACACACAAACTTCATGCAAATGAGAGACAAATGTCACTTTCAGAAAAGGAAGATATTGGGCGCCTGGGTGGCTCAGTGGCTTAAAGCCTCTGCCTTCGGCTCAGGTCATGATCTCAGGGTCCTGGGATCGAGGCCCGCATCGGGCTCCCTGCTCAGTGGGGAGCCTGCTTCCTCCTCTCTCTCTGCCTGCCTGTCTGCCTACTTGTAATCTCTCTCTGTGTCATATAAATAAATAAAATCTTTTAAACATAAAAATTAAAAAAAAAAAGAAAAGGAAGATATTTATGCATTGATTTGTTTAAATATCTGGTGAGCTAAATTTTATGAAGTTAGCTGATTGGTTTATGGAAGTCACTAGGTGGCAGTACCATCTAGTTAGTATGAGATTACATTTCAGATTCAGATGCTTTTAAAATACCAAAACTTGAAAGGAAGGTAGGAAACCAGGTTTCTTCAATGGTAGCTCTGGGTGAGTGTTTATTTTGGCATGGGGAGACAGGCTTCTGAAGGCAGTACTGAGAGGTGCCTGGGTGACTCAGTCAGTTAAGTGTCCAACTTTTGATTTCAGCTCAGATCTTGATCTCAGGGTCATGACTTTAAGCCCCACACTGGGCTCTATTGCTGGTCATGGAGTCTACTTACCAAAAAAAAAAAAAAAAAAAAAAGATAATGCTGAAACTGTGACAAGATCTCAGAGTTACACAAGTGCTAGAAATTTCCAAGTTTTCTACAAAGTAAGTCTCAGCAGATAGAATAATACTTTTTATTTGTTTGGTGTGCTATAGTTTATAAGGAACTTTCAGAAACTTTTTTCTGATGTAATTCTCACATCAGCCTTGGCATTTAGGTAAGGTCGGTATGATTATCCTCATCCTCAAAGTCTAGAGTCTTTTTAGGCCAGTAGTTCTAAAACACTAAGGCTCTTGGTAACACACAAAGAGTTCAGGTGCACTGCCTCTCTAACTTTGTGACAAAACTCTCTCTGCTCTGTCTTTTCCTTCTCTGTTGCATTTATGTGCTTTGAATTTCATTGGAGAAGGAACTAGTTAGCTATTTTTGTGACCTAGAGAAATAATTTGTCCTTAGTTTTCCAAAATGCAGCCCTCTTTTAATTGAGGGGTTTCTATCAAAATAAACTGGCTGCATCTATTTTCTTCTGAGCCAGCTCGAGTGAACTGAGTATATTGCTAGTGAGTGTCCAACTGTGAGCCAGGTAGCATTCTAGGTTCTAGTGGTAATAACGTGACTGGGAGGTCTTTGAGCAGCTCACGATCTTGCCAAGAAAAGAAGCAGGGAAAATCTGATGGTAATACAATGTGATAAGTGTGATATTAACAGTTTGAGCAAAGTGTAGGGAACACAGAGGCCTGAACAATTAATTCTGCCTGATGGGGGAAGCTTCACTGAACTGGCAACAGAAAAGATAAAAAAAAGTCAGTGCCCCGATTTTAAGCCTTTCATCCTGTCTTCAGGAAATGTGGGAAAATGCAACATTCCGAAAAACAATTACTCAAATTTTTTTTAAAAAGATACCTGAAGACTTACAGAGCAAAAATCACCTAATTTGAAGGTTGCTGCAAGGTAATTAAACACACAGGGGGTGCTATATTAACTATAAATAGATATTTGTGACTTGAAATCCTCAGAGGCCTCTCAAAGAGATGTCTATATCGCATTCATCCTAGTGACCCCAACAGAGATGCTCTTGGTGCACTTAGTTCCAGATCTTCAAGCCTAGATTAGTGGTATGCCAGTGAATAGTACATGGCTCTCCTATGAACAAAATCCTTGATTTTATAGCATTGGTTGATTTTTGTGGTATAAATATTCTCATCATGGGCAACTTTAAATTACCAATATAATGTCATCAAATGCAGGGTTGAGAAGTATTGTACACAGTGGCCTTCATGAGCCAGCACAAGCTGGTCTGAGCAGATAGAAGGTCCAGAACTCAAAGCCTAGACTCATACTCCTGGCATAACAGAAAGCACTCAATCAGCAATTCTAATTCTGGCACGGTCAGTAAAAAGCTGTGAACTCAGGTAATCACTTAAACACTGACGTTTAATTGGCTCAACATCTATTGAGCACCTTGGGCTAGGTGATATGTCAGATACTTTACTGACATGTTTTACATGTTTACATGTTTTATAGTTCTGAAAGGTAGACATGATTATGCCCATTTTTCAGAGGAGAAACTGAAGCTCAGAGGCATTAAGTGATTTTTTTTTCCTGTTGTAATAATGCGTACAAGCAATATGAACCACTGTGGAAACTGACATACTATTCTATTGTTAGAATAAATTAAAATGGCCATACTCTGTTCCAGCAATTTGAGCTACTGGAAGATTTGTTTTAGGAAAGATATGTGCTATGTAATGCTCTAATTCTAGATCCATCCTCATTTGCTCTATCAGTTCTGCCATTTCTTGGGAATTCATTTATTTGAAATGTTCTGAAAGGTTTAATTTTATTATTGCTCTTAAAGTACACTAAGGCTCCAGTTTTAATTTTATGTAATGTAATATTTATTCACTTAAAAATATAGTGGGTACAAAGAATAAAATGAAATAGGAAACATATCAGAATTTTCCAATCAGATAACCCTTGCTGTTGTTAAAAAAGCTACAAAAGTATAGAGATAGAAATTTTGAGTAGTACGGAAAGATACAAAACAAAATATGATAGCCACTCCCTTCTTCACACTTGCTTTTCCCTGTAGTTAGTTACTATTCTGGGAAAGATAGTTCTCTTAGAGTCCCCCCCCGCCCCTCTGTCTCTTCCTTTCGTATAATCGGAAAATGAAGCATGTAGTTTATTAAGGGAGTTATATCCCCTCTATTTTTGTCATGATTTTTTGTATGATTTTTAGATAATTTTAGAAAGTACTTTATTCTATTCATGAAGTACAAATAATTTTTATGGCTGCCTGTAGCATGTCCCCGTAACATCATATGACCATCAAGAGCTGAATCACTTAATATCCATAACGAAGACAGAAGACAGTTTATAAAAGTTTCAATAGCTCTTCAGTATTTCTTTCTAAACTGTTACTTTTACAATGAATTAATTTGTAACAATCCATTTCTACTATAATAATAATAATAATAATAATAATAATAATAATAATAATTACTGAGTTTGGTTGCAATAATTTTACTGAGATAATCATCAGTATTATTTATGACCTCCATAAATAGTGACTACTATTTCTTCTGCTTCTTAATAGGATGGTTTACAGGCCCTAAAGTTTTAGCCCCAGATATGTTTCTGGTCCCTCCTCCTACTAGTCTCCTCTTCTGTCTTTTCTTTTCCAACCACACTGATCTTGTTTTTCCTCAAAAAATCCAGATATACTCAACCTGCAGAGATTTGCTTTTGTTTATCCCTGTGTCTGAATGTTTTAAATCCAGATCTGAGAATTCATGGTTTCCTCACCTCCTTCAGGTCTTCACTCAGGAGCCATTCCCTGAATACTTTACTTAAAATTCTATTCTACCCCCTACATTGCTTATCCTCCTCACTGCGTGGTTTTCTTTTCCTTTTCTTTTTTTTTAAGGTTTTATTTATTTATTTGACAGAGAGAGAGATTATAAGTAGGCTGAGAGGCAGGCAGAGAGAGGAGGAAGCAGGCTCCCTGCTGAGCAGGGAGCCCAATGCGGGCCTCTATTCCAGGACCCTGAGATCATGACCTGAGCCGAAAGCAGAGGCTTTAACCCACTGAGCCACCCAGGCGCCCACTGCGTGCTTTTCTCATAACCATTTACTTAACACACAATTCCTAGGGGCATTTGTGGCACAAATGGACAAGCTTCTGGTCCTTTGCCCCAGGTCTTACTCCTGGGGTGTCATGATAAGAGCTTGATCACATGTCCTACATGAGAAGCCGGATACTCCATAGATGAGAAATCAGGAAAAAATAATATTTCTCTGCTTATGAAAGGGGAGATAAGAAATTTTCCTCCTCCTTGGAAAAGTAATGGGATTGAATCCTAACTCCAACCTTTGGGGTATAAATAAAATCTTTCCAAGAGTCAGTCCCTCTGTCTCTGTTTTTCTGATCTAAGGATGTTTCCATGTTTTGGGGCTTCATTCCTCCTTAAAATCTAAATCCTTAGGGAGACAGCTTTCAGTCTTTCTGGAATTCTGGAGCTTAACATAAGGACCTCCTCTGGGCTATATCAGATCATTTAACTAGACAGATGACTACAGATACAATTCTCATGGCTTATGAGAACTATCAAGAGGCTAGGTTTCTTTACAAGCATACTGAGAAATCCAGGGAAGTTTTATCTCACTGTGGACCTGCTAGTGAATACTGGCTTTCAATGACTCTTTCAGAGGTTGTTACTGCACTTCATTGATGGTAACCATACAGGCAAATCTTACCCAGGGTATCTAGGAAAGTGTAAATAATGATTTGTTCTTCATCCTCACCAATATCTGTTTTTTCCTGACTTATTAATTTTAGCCATTCTGACCGGTGTGAGGTGGTATCTCACTGTGGTTTTGATTTGTATCTCCCTGGTGCCGAGTGATGTTGAGCACTTTTTCATGTGTCTGTTGGCCATTCGGATGTCTTCTTTGCAGAAATGTCTGTTCATGCCTTCTGCTCCTATACTGTTGGTGGAAATGCAAGCTGGTGCAGCCACTCTGGAAAACAGTATGGAGGTTCCTCAAAAAGTTGAAAATAGAGCTACCCTATGACCCAGAAATCACACTTTTAGGGTATTTACCCTAAAGATACAAATGTAGTGATCTGAAGGGGCATGTGCACCCGAATGTTTATAGTAGCAATGTCCACAATAGCCAAAGTATGGAAAGAACCTAGATGTCCATCAACAAATGAATGGATAAAGAAGATGTGGCATATATATATATATATATACAGTGGAATATTATGCAACCATCAAAATCCCCCCAAATCTTGCCATTTGCAATGACATGGATGGAACTAGAGGGTATTATGCTAAGCAAAATAAGTCAATCAGAGAAAGACAATTATCATATGATTTCTCCAATATGAGGAATTTGAGGGGCAGGGTGGGGGATCATGGGGGGTAGTGAGGGAAAAAATGAAACAAGATGGGATCAGGAGGGAGACAAACCATAAGAGACTCTTAATCTCAGGAAACAAACTGAGGGTTGCTGGGGGGTGGGGGGGAGGGATTGGGTACCTGAGTTATGGACATTGGGGAGGGTATGTGCTATGGTGAGTGCTGTGAATTGTGTAAGACTGATGATTCACAGACCTGTGCCCCTGAAGCAAATAATACATTGTATGTTAATAAAAAAAAGAAGAATATCAGGAAGACAATTATCAGGCAAGACAGAGATATGTGTTTGTTTGTTAAATGTATCAAATACTTAAAAAAATGATTTGTTTCCTGGTCATGTTAAAATTACTGTTTATAATTTTGTAGCATAAATGTAGAACCAAGTCTTTTCTAGAACAATAATCACAACAATCCTAGAAAGTGATTCTCTCTAAATACTGATTGCCATCCTGCCTTCCACATTGTGCCACCAATGGGGAACACAGGAAAATGGCCTGTAGACTGAGCAAGAGCAGTCCCATTCAAAAAAGAAATGTTTATCCTTTTTCTGGTACACCTTAAGGCCAACTGAGGCGAGCATGAGCCACCACATTGATTATAGGCAAGAAAGGTTATCAGTCAGAAGATTGATTGGCATTGTAAAGCAATCGTGCTGAAAGCCTTCACAGGAGATGGGTGCAGGCACACCTGAAGGACAGCCTGATACATGGCATGAAGTCTGCAGAGAAGATGGGATAACTGCCCTGGATGCCAGGATTAGGGGGCTTTCATGATAAAAGAAATTTACTAGTACCACTGAATTTGGGTGTTGTAAACCAGAGAAGGAAGTTGCAGTCAATAACAGTTGAAATACAGAAGAGGAGAGCTAATCCATGGGCCCACACATATGGCTCAAGCTCAAAGATCACAGTGGGACTTTAGCTCTAATTGTCCAATGTGTGCTGAGTGAGGCTCAGTCAGTATAGAAAATATGGCACCATTGTGGCAGCCCAATCTTATGTGACACCATGAAAGAAATCCCATACTGACGACTAGGGAGAGTTATCCTATGACCAGGTCACCCTTCCAAAATTAGGCCCCAACAGGTCCCTGGATGACTACATAGTCAACTTCATACTTTATGGTGGTGGTGGTAGAGTTGCACAATACCCTGAAGGAGATAAGTGGATCCATAAGGATCCTCAGGGTACGGCTGGCTCTGGCTCATCCAGGCACTGAAGACTTTCTCAGGTTGAGGAAATTCCCTTTTGTTCCTTGTTTATTGATTGTTTTCATCATGAGAAGGTGGTGAATTTTGTCAAATCCTTTTTCCATGTCTGTTGAGAGGACCATGAGGTTTCTGTTCTTTATTCTATTGATATAGTATATTATATCACTTTTGAATGTTAAACCAAACTTGGATAAATCCCACTGGTTCATGGTATGGAATCCTTTGCACGTGTTGTTGGGTTTAGTTTGCTGGTATTTTTGAAGGATTTTTACTTTTATATTCATAAGAAGTACATATTTATCCCACTTCCTGAAAGTAGAGTATTTCCATGAAATCTTTCATAAGCTGAAATGGCATAAAGCAGAAAAGCAATTACCATTAATTTATATGGAAAAAATGTTTGAGTATTCTTAGACCTGAAAATAACCTTTCAGGCTTTTCTGATACCTTAGGATACATCTTGCTAGCCGATGCATAAAATAAATTGAGATAAAGCACAGATAGATGCTCACAGACACAGCTGAGAGCTATACCAGCTTTATGCTAAAATGCTGAGTGTAGTCCTGCAGTGGGAGCTTGGTGGTGGCACCATTACTTCTCTGAGTGCATGCTGCCTTTATAAGGAATTGGCTCGCTGCAAAACAAAAGCTGAGTGCGATTTTTGCTTTTCACTTTTTTTTTTTTCATAAAAGCAAAAATCCTCTTTGGATTCCTTTCAGTTAGCAAAAACAGGTACTACTTTAGGTCTTTTGAAAAAGCAAAGTGGCATAATAAGAACTTTCATAAAGTTGGGGATACCTGTGTTGATCTGTAGTTTTCTTGTGATGCCTTGGTATTGGTATTGGGGTAATACTGGCATCTTAGAATAAGTTGGGAAGTGTTCCCTTTTTTATTGTTTGGAACAGTTTGAGAAGAATTCCTCTTTAAATATTTGGTAAAATTTATTAGTCAGGTTATCTTGAGTATCTTTTCATGGAAATATTTATTACTAATTCAATCTTTTTATTCATTATATACCTTATCAGATTTTTATAATTTCTTCTTAAGTCATTTTTGGTAGTTCATGCCTTTCTAAGAATTTAGATAGTAGAGTGAGGCTACCAGAAACAAATTCTCAGTTTTTTGTTTTGTTTTGTTTTGTTTTTGTTTTTTTTACAGGGGAATGATAGTTTTGCTAGATATAAGATAGTTGAATGAAAGGTTTATTTTTTCTTTCAGCCCTTTCAATGCGTTATCCCACTGCTTTCTGGCATCCATTGTTTCTGATGTAAAGCCAGCCCTTAGCTTGTCAGGGGCTCCCTTGTATAAGATGAGTCTTTTTCCCCTTACTGCTTTCAGGATTTTTTCTTTTCCTCTGCTTCTCAACATTATCACTATGATATGTCTGGATGTAAATCTCTTGCATTTACATCATTGAGCTTCTGGGATTTGTAGGTTAATGTTTTTCATTAAACTTGTGAACTTTTCAGCCATTATTTCTTCAAATACTTTCTACTTCGGTCATTCTCTTCTCTTGATACCTTTATTGCACAAATGTTTGTGTACTTGGTATTATCCTCGAATTCTCTGAGAATCTGTTAATTTTTCTTCTTTCTTTTTTCCTCTATTCTATTCTTATTTCCTCTATATCAGCAAAGAAGTTTGCTGATTCTTTCCTGTCAGCTCAAACCTACTATTGAGTTCCAGTAATACATTTTTCATTTCAGTTATATACTTGTCATTATACTGTCTTTTACTTATTTAAGCATTTGTTTCCTTTAGTTCTTTGAACATGTTAATAATAGCTTCTTGAAGACTTTGCTTGCTAAGTTGGTCATCTGGACCCTATCAAAGACAGATTCTGTTGCCTTCTTTTTTTTTTTCCCCTGCTTCTAGACCATACTGTCCTGTCCCTTTGCAAGTTTTTAATATTTTTTTTTGTTGAAAACTGAACTTTGTAGGTAATATAACAATTCTGGAAACAGATCTCTTTCTTCTGAGGCCTTTTGTTGTTTGCTTGCTTAATATTTTAGTGATGGGCTGGACCATTTTAGTGAAGTCTGTTTCCCCTTCAGTGTTCAGCCTGTGATGTCACTCCTCAGAGAATGCCATCATGGGTATGCTCACAGTCATTCTGGGATGACAATGATTTTAGTGGGGTTCTTTTTTACTGTCATTTTCCCTGATATCTTTGTTAAGATGTTTGTGTCTGTTAGTGTCACATCTAGCTGTTAGCCTCCTCCAATTTCATTTTACTTGCTCTATTGTTTTTGACAATGTGCCTGGCATAAATTACTCTACACTCTGATCCATTTAAACTCAGTCCTCTTTATAGGATAGTCTTTGAGGCAAGTCTATGTGGTTTATTCCAACATGAGGTGAGGTGGGGAGCTCTCCTTAGCTGTTTTTATCCCAGTTATCTCTGGAAAATTCCACTGCTCTACAGTTTAGCTCATTGCTCTCATGGAGCTACCAGGCTCCTCTTAATTGCTTATCATCAAAATCCCAATTATTTTTGATGATATGCTTAGATTTGAATTTGCCTATATTCTATTCCAAATAAACTCAGTTCCCATGGGAAGAGCTTCAGAACTCTCTTTTTCTATATTCAGCCTTGTCCCTCAGCAAAATCCTTACACCACTGTTCTGGAGTTGGAAGCAGTATAGTGACCACTTCTCTTAGGGTGGCATGCCTGCTTTATGAGCAGGGTACCAAGTGGGGATCCTGTAGTGAAACCTCTGTCCTACATGTCTGCTGGAGCAAGAGCAGTGAGGGTCCCAGCAGTCTCAGCCTGCTACACCTGGGGTAGAGCGTCTGATCTACCTGCGAGCTGAGTAGCAGAGCTGAGTGAAAGCTGAGTGGGAGAAAAAGACCCTTGACCTCTTGTCTGCACTTGCCTGGATTTAGCCTTTGTAACACAGAGCTAGAAGGAATAAGAAATGCTGGAAGCCTGACCCTCTCTGGGAGATGCAGTAGCCCTGGACTGAGAGTTGGGGGAGAGGAATCTCCATTTCTTGTCCACACTCATGAAAGTGGAACTTCCATTTTGAAGTGGAAGCCATGGCTCAAATGCACACACTTTGACTGTTCTTACAGAAATCCTTTTTTTTTTTTTAAGATTTTATTTATTTATTTGAGAGAGAACAAAAGCGATTGGATTTGAATCCAAGCAGTGTGGTCCCTGAGTCTACACTTTCAAACATTATGCTATTTATCACCATTGCTCAAATAATACAAAGCCTCAAATTTGCCGACACCTACACATAATCACAGCAAACCCCCTTCATATTATAATCAAATATTTGCTGTCACAGAATAAAAGTCCTTCCAATTACTTTTACTATTCTTGACCCACTCAGAAATTAGAATTTTATTTTATTTTATTTTTTTTTTATTTAAAGATTTTATTTATTTATTTGACACACAGAGAGAGATTACAAGTAGGCAGAGAGACAAGGAGGGGAGAAAGCAGGCTCCCCGCCGAGCAGGGAGCCTGATGCGGGCCTCGATCCCAGGACCCTGAGATCATGACCTGAGCCGAAAGCAGAGNAAAAGTCCTTCCAATTACTTTTACTATTCTTGACCCACTCAGAAATTAGAATTTTAAACTATGTACGAAAAGTCCTGCTTCCTTCATTTCCTCTTTTCCTAAGTGTACCCAAATTTCACTTAGTTCACAAAGTTCACTGTGTGGTTTTGTTTCTTCTTTAGGTTCTACAACTAGGCCAACTTCCACCTGAATTGGTAAGGCTTAAATCACTTTTAATGGTAGATAAATCTAATTCTAAATCTTTCGTATTTCTTAAATTTAAAAGTCTACAGGGTCAAGAGGTCACCACACAACACAGAACCAGATTTTTCTTTTCTCACTTTTTTTTTCCAGGACTTAGATTTTTCTGTGTAGCTTACTTCTTAACTACCACTTCCTTCAGAAAATACCATTGTCAAAACTGAAGTTATATTCCCAAAGTCTAAAAACATTTTTTTAAGATTTTATTTATTTATTTGAGAGAGAGAAAGAAAGCACGAGCAGGGGGAGGGATAGAGGGAGAAGCAGGCTCCCCTCTAAGTAGGGGACACTGGGATCATGACCTGAGCCGAAAGCAGATGCTTAACTAACTGAGCTACCCAGGGACCCCTAAAAACATTTTAACAGAAACTCATATTAAATGTTATGGACTGAATTGTGTCCACTCCTTCAAAATTCATATGTTGAGCCCTAACCCCATATATCACTATATTTGAAGATAGAGACTTTAGGGAGGTAATTAAGGTTAATCAAGGTTATAAGGTTGGGCCCAAGTCCAGTAGGGGTGATACCCTTATAAGAAAAGGAAGAGACATAAGAGGTTGTTCTCTCTCCCTAAGCCACACACACAGAAGAGGCCACAGGAGGATCCAGAGAAAAGGTGGTTTTTCTCCGAGTCAGGAAATTATCCTCACCAGAAACTAACCTTGATGACATCTTGATCTTGGACTTCCAGCTTCCAGAACTGGGAGAAAATAGGTTCTTCTTGTTTAAGCCACCCAGTCTGTAGCATTTTGTTATAGCAGCCCTAGCAAACTAATAGATTAAGCTTACCCATATTATTTAAAAAACAGCTGTGCTCACCACTAGACTACCAAATGCTTGCTGCCTATATTAATTGAAGGAAATCCATAAACAGAAAGAGAACTGAAAGAAAAGTCAAAACTTTGTTATTTTAGCTTCATCAGGCTATTATTCAATCTTTTCAATTTATTTGGAGTCTACCACCTATAAACTTAAACCTTATTTGGTCAAACTTCTCCTTGAGTGGTGCACGTATTTAGGGAAGAGATTTAAAAGTTCATTCTCATATAGATGGCCTTCTTTGTAAAGCAGCATCTTGTGGAAAAGTTGAAGTACCTATGGTAGTATATATTCTAGTCTCAAGGTTTTCCTGAGGTAAAATTTTCTCTTTAGGGCCTACATATGGAGGCCCTATTCAGGACATAGTCTCTGTACTTCAGTTACATGTCTTTTGGGGGGGAACAAATAAAAAAGCCAAGTATTTGACTTTGCTTTTGTCTTGAAATTGACATTTCATGTTCTTCTCTTATTATTTTTCTAACTCCAAATGAATTCTAAGGCTTTCTATCCTTGTGTCTTTTGACCTGTCCTAAGCCAACCTCAAATGTCATAGAAAGTGCAATGACTTATCTCATGGGCTCTTATCAAAAACCTTGCTTTTCCTATCTTCTTAGACTCCCATGATGTCAGCTCATACCTCACTATGGCTACCTATCTTTTGACATGACCCAAGTGACCCCCTGAACTTGGCTCTCAGCTCTGGATAAAACCAAAATATGAAGGGAAAACGTTGGGCCTGGATCAAGGAAACTGTTCCACCCTCCAACAACCAACACCACCACCAGTCTAAAATCTGCCCATAACCTTAGAGAGAACTCCCTTTCCCCATCAAAATCAGATCCAACTCACACCATGCAGGTTGTAGCCTATCAAGACCATGACACACTAGCATTCTCAGGTGAAAACTCTGTCCAGCTCTATCTCTGCCAAGACTAGTGAGGTAGGGTGATTTCTAACATAGTAATTTATATTTTTCTTTCTATATTTCCTTATATCCGTAACCTGTCTTCGAACAACTGGTTGACTCCATGCTTCCTTGTTTGATGGGAGCTCTGTGGCATGTGAAAAAAACCAGTATTTAGATGCAAGAATGAAGGACACATCATATCCTGGCTTTTTAACTTTTGGAGTCTAAGCCTTCCAAGGAGATTGTGGTAGGCTTCTGAAGATGAGGAAAGAAGGACCTACTGAAGGGAAACTTGAAAGAAGGAGAATCTCCTTCAGGAAAAGAGTGAGTCTTTGAGACTTGGAGATGGTGGAATTCTGGACTTTTTGAATGGCAGACATGCATGGCTTTCTTCTTTTCAGCACGCCTCAAGTGGGTAGTAGTAGATCCTGAGAGAGGAATGGCTATATAGTTTCCCAAAGATTCATTTGTTCTACACAGGGATGAGAGCTGCAGATCTGCAGAGGGTGGAAGACAATGGCACAGTGGGGGTTTCTGTGGGAACCAGCACAGACACTTTATGGTTGGAGTCTCTGGGATGCCTTGCTAACAGAAAAAGTCATGACATCATTAAACAAAGTGATTGAGATTAAATTTTAAACCATCTAGTCCAGGTGAGGATTCAGCTTTGAAGCCAATATATTGGACTCTTTCTTACTGAGAGTTTAAGCTAAGATTTCTGTGCATTCTATGGAAATCTACCCATATATGCAACTACCTGACTTACTCCACAAAAACCTCAAATGCCTTTGCAGTTGCAGTTATCACCTCTAGAGATCCCCCAAAGAAGAGTCTTCAGTCTTGGGGGGATTTGTTCGCCTAAAGCTGGGAACACTGAACATATACTTTCTTTAGTCAGGTGAGGTAGAACAGTGGTGTTGTGATTGATATTTGGGAAAAGTAAAAGAAAGGAGAAATAAAAAGGTTGGGGGGTAGGGAAAGAAAATGAGAATGTAAATAAGAACCTACATTAAACTTTGAGTTTTAAACACAGGATATCACAGACTGTTTTATCTCCCTTTTACTCAGACCCTCATCCTATTTGCTTTTGTTCCTGGCATCTTTGGGAAGAGTTAGAAGAATTCTGAATGCCCTCTGGGGTAGTACTACCAAAAGTATTTGATTCTTTCCTTTAGCAGACTCCAAGCAAATTCAACCTGAAGTCAGGCATGGTTTTTTACTCATAGACATATTTGAAGTATCTATTCCACACATATATTAGATACCAAGAATTTTGTTCAGTGAATGAATAAGCCGTATTTTCAATCTTTAAGTAGTAACAATGGCAGGGGTAGAGGGACAAGATTAAGAAGACGAATAATTTAAATGAGAGGTGGTAAGAAGTAACTTAATACAGTTTTCTTAAGCACCAGGAAAATTATTTCAATTATATGTCTTTTCTTCACATTTTCTTAAGGACCTTGGTGGAGAGTGTGAATCTCCTGGTTTCAAACACTGATCTTGTACTTAATGAGTTTTGTGACTCTATGCTCCCTGGACCTGAATTTCTTCTGTAATAAATTAGTTATAATAGCATTATTGTAAAAAAAACAGATAAAACAGTACCTGTAAAAATGTTCTAAACTAAAAAATATTGTATAGTGCTAGGGAGATATTATCACAAATATGATAGCACTGCTTTCTCTGCTGTTGAAAGAAAAGACCTGATAAAACAAATTCCTTTTGTGAGGATCTAAATATCTATTTGTATTGCATTTACACTCGCATAAACACACACTCCCTCACACACACATTGTCACAAATACACATCCTACCCCACACACATACCACACACACATCACAGCTCTGAAAACATTAAATTAAATTTCTTTCCATATGGCTCAGAACATCTGGTGATTAACAGTTAAATAAAATTAATGAGGCCTTCCATTTTTATTAGTCACATAGTCATCCATTGGAAGCAATAGCTTTTTCCAAAAGATCTCTGTTTTTAGTTCCCTTTATTTCCAACTTTCCCTGGCTGACCTAACTTTGAACCTTGCTCCCTTGTAGATAAAGGGAAAGTATTTGGCTTACTATGAAGGAGCTAACCTTTCCCTACACATCTCATTGCAAGACTCCCGTTCACCCCTGCTGTGCTTGCTATAAATCAGAGGACCGTCAGCTTTAATGTTTACTGCTTTTTCTTTCTTTCTTTCTTTTTGTCTACAATACCAAATGTCCTGTGTGTGTGTGTGTGTGTGTGTGTGTGTGTGTGTGTGTGTATCATGTATGACAAGCTTGTTCTATAGTGCATACTAATGACTTTTTTAGCCATGGGCATTTTATTGTAGTAGCATCATGTTCAAACTGAGAAATAATTTATATTCCACCATGCCCTGGCAACATTCATTGCTACTAATATGGAAATAGTGTGGAATTGAACATTTTCTTATGACCTATTGCTTAATAAATTACAAACATTATCCTATCAGAACTGACACTGGTACATAAATGACAACATAAATGACCATTTGCAATATCAGGTGGCTTATGGTTCAGCATGAATATTTATTATGATTTAATATGAATACTTAATATCCTATAAGAGGTTGTATATGTCATTACCAGTAAAATTAAAGGTGCTTTGGTGATTTTAACATTTAAAAGTCATAGAGTTTAATAGCCTCACTAGGATCTTCATATTCTAAATGATTGATTTTAAAGCACAATAGGTTTCAAGAGGTGACTGGTGAACTCATTTCAATTGCATTAAACTACAAAGAAAATGTATCTTTAGACACCATCTGGCTACTTATCAAAACAGATAAGAACATTTTCACACTTAACTGTTTCAAATGAAATGAATGTAAAGTAAAAATTATTTCCTTAAAATAGTAGGTAAAAATATATGCTGATTGTTTTTCTGACTTTTAAAAGTCTTCCTTCTCCATTTAACCACAAGTGTTATTTTATAATTACTAGCACCCAAGAAGCTATTGTAAAATTCTCTAGCTCATTTACCCATTTTCTAGATGAGGAAACTGACTTTAGCAACTTGCCCTGGTCCTGGTTTTGGTAGCTAGGTGGTAGCACCCTGAGCCCAGTTTTCTTGAGCCATTTTCTTTTCTTTTCTTTTTTTTTCTTTTTTAAAGATTTTATTTATTTGATAGAGAGACACACAGCGAGAGAGGGAACACAAGCAGGGGGAGTGGGAGAGGGAGAAGCGGGCTTCCCGCTGAGCAGGGAGCCTGATGTGAGGGTGGATCTCTGGACCCTGGGGTCGTGACCTGAGCAGAAGGCAGACACTTAAGGACTGAGCCACCCAGGTGCCCCATTGAGTCACTTTCATATACCATGAAACTTCATTGTGCTGAAAGAAGAAATAGATTTGGCAGTGTTACCAGTGTCTTAAGTCTAGGAATTCGAACAGTTTTTAAGTGATTTGTAAGTGTTCATGGGTGGCTCAATATAATAAAACAACAAAAACTACAATGTGTAAAGTACTTTATAAAGGACTTTTCACATTCAGTCTATTCCTAAATTCTTATAACTGCTCTGTAAAGCAGATTATCACTGCTCTCATTTTCCTGGTGAGGAAACTCAAGCTCAGAGGAGTTTAATAAATTGCTTGCAGTCAGGCAGCAAGCAATAGCAATGCTGTGATTCAATCATATGTCTTGTTAATCTAGGGCCATTAATAATTTCAGTGTTTATAATTACCTTAGGAGATTGAAGCTTCCTATGGTTACATTAAAAAGCTTCCCTGGGGCACCTGGGCGGCTCAGTTGGTTAAACGTCTGCCTTTGGCTCAGGTCATGATCCCAGGCTCCTGTGATCGAGTTCCACTTTGGCCTCCCTATTCAGTGGGGAGTTGTAGGGGGTACAATCACCTACAGTGGTTTATCCTGGCATGGGGGAGAGCGTGCACTTTGAAGCTGCAGAAAAGAGCTGAAGGATTTGTGAGGAAGTGATGTTCAGTGATTGTCCAAATTTGCTTTCTTAAACTAGAAAGACTGAAAGTGCTAGTTAAAAGAGCTGTGTAAACTACAAATGGCAACCAGGCCTTTTTAGCAATAACATCGTTACACAGAGGAAGGTCTAGAGACGGGGTGATTTTTAAGATTTCCATCTTACAGCAGGGATGGAGGTAGAAAAATAAATATTCATACCTTTAAAGAGAAAATAATAATTCTGCATCTGCATTAATGTCCACTGAGGTTTGAATACCAGAAGTTCTGGACTAGGTCATGAGTCAGGAAGGAGATGGCTTGAAGGATGGTGTATTTGTAATCTATTTCTGGATTTAGAGGCTTAAAATAACAATGCTTATTATTTCAAAGTTTGTGTGGGTCAAGAATTCTGGTGCAGCTTAGCTGAATGATTCTCATTCAGGGTCTCTAATGAGGTTGTAGTCAAGATGTTGAGTGGAGTTGAAGGCCTCTGAAGGCTTGACTGGAGAGCGATGGCTCCCTCCCATGGCTGTTGGCAGGAGGCCTCGGTTCTTTACCATAAGGGCTTTTTCATAGGTCTGCTTGAGTGTTTTTATGAAATGGCAGTTGGCTTCCACCAGAACGAGTGAGCTAAGGGAGAATGCCAGGTGAAAGCAGCGATGCCTTTTATAACCTAATCTGGAAGGTCAGACACTCTCACTCTCACCAGATTCTATTCAACAGAGGTCAGACACAAAGTCACACTCAGGGGAGGGGGTTTAGTCTCTGGCATTTGAGAGATGACCTAAAAAAAGAAATGGTGGACATATTTGATGTCCACAGATGAGTTGATGGATGTGTGTGTGGTTTAATGTTTAGAATTAGAAGGTACTTGAGACAGCGCCATGTCCCCAACCCTCATTTGACATAAAATCTAATTAAGACTGAGCTGCAATGATTTCACTACAACACATGACTGTTGGTGGAAGAGCTGTGGCAAAAACCCTGTTTATCTGGATCTCAGACTCCTGCTTTTTTCATTTCTAAATATATGAGCTTTAAAATATGTTTTTAAAATCTGTTCTTCCTATGTATTTGGAATACAGTGAAAGTTTGCTAAATTAGTTTTAAGAAGGCCTAGAAAACATAATGACAAGTGTCTACAGTCAGACAGCAAGGCTAATGCTGCCAGAGCCAGGGGCGACAATCCATGTCTTCCTCCCTGTTCCATAAATGAAGAAGCATTCAGCAAGGCTGACCACCCAACACATGCTGCTAAGATAACAAACAAACATGTGCCTCCTCAGTTGAAACACTTCCTGACTTCACGTCTCCAGCCTGTAAAGCCAGTGGCCCCTTCCTCTCTGTTCTCACCATATTGTTCTGTTTCAGAACTTCTAACACTTCGTATGCCCCGTCTGTCTACGTGTCTGCTTCTTCTACCTTCCAGGACCTCAGCTATGTCCTCCTCCTCATTCTGTATTCCCAGCACCCAGCATGCTGCCTAGTTTCCTGGTAGACACAATGATAGACGAGAACAATGACAACATTGTTTTATAGAATTATTGAGCGCATGTCATTTAAAAAAATACTTGACATGAACCTATGACTTAAAAAGGAGGCGAGTTTGTTTCTAATAGAACTATCTGCTATATGATTGCAGGTTTCACTTCCCAGCTTCCCAGCTGGACTCTACATTTTAAAAACTTGTTAACTGAGGTATGATCGACTTTTATGCATTGTGTAAATTTAAGGGGTATCATATATTGATTTGATGCACGTATATGGCAATACCGTTGCCATGGTAGGATTATCTAACACTTCTTTCATGTCACATACTTATCATTTCTTCTAGTGGGAGAAACAACTAAGATTTAATCTCCTAGCAAGTTAATGTTTATAATACAATTATTTTGTCTATCAGACTATACATTTTTAAATGGTTTAGGACAAGTTTATATAGAAATAAGACAGTAGTTTTTAAATTTTATTTTATTAATTGGGTTCTCTGTTTGTGGCATCTCTTGCTCAGTTGAAAGTTGACATGTGGCAGGCACCTCACAATCTCTTATAGTGAAAATTTTCTTGTGTAATTGTGAGGCACAAAATATACTACGAAAGAACATGGCACCACTCTTGACCACCACTAGGTGTCCTCTGTTGGTTATTCTAGTCTATAATAAATTTTTGCTTGATTTCTATCCTCTTGTTTATTGCTGTAAGATTTCACAAGAAGATAGATCTTTTTTTTAAAGATTTTATTTATTTATTTGACAGAGTGACATCACAAGTAGGCAGAGAGGCAGGCAGAGAGAGGAGGAAGCAGGCTCCCTGCTGAGCAGGAAGCCCCATGTGGGCCTCGATCCCAGGACCCTGAGATCATGACCTGAGCCGAAGGCAGAGGCTTTAACCCACTGAGCCACCCAGGTGCCCCAAGCAGATACATCTTAATGATTTTTATAATAACGGTAGGAAAAGGCTGATAGAAGCACAATTAAACAGTGTAAGCTAGTCTGAATTAACTGAAAAGATATATGAAGCCCATGAGAGATTTTCAAACTCTACAAAGAAGTTTTTGAATTATTTAAACTTTTTTTAGTGACATAGTTTTTCCCAGCAATTTTCCAAAAATTACTTTTTCCTCTTTCCCCTTATAGCTAGTCTCTTTCCTCCCCATATTTATATATTTCTTCATCTATAAAGATGAAGAAAAAAAGGCCACCTCCATTTAACTGAGCTGTGCCTATTTCATGTTCTTGGCTTTGAAAATTGTCTTTCATGCTATGTGCTTTTCCAGATATAGAAATAATTGGATACTGCTGTAAGTTAAAATAAAAGTATGTCTAAGTATTTCATAAGCACAAAGGATGATAAATTGTAGTAAGAGCTGGTAACTCATGGGCAAGTGATGCTCAGTAAGCACCTCAAAGTTATAAGTTCTTCACATTTCTCTTAATTTATAAATTTGGTGTAGGATCCCTCCACTTTTTTCAAAGAGTCTCACTTACACATTTACTGTAACCTCATAACCTCATAGACTCTCTTTGGCATAAACTATTTTATGGCTCCCCTTCTTTATTCAAGTTTCAGCCCTAGAGTCTAATATAAACATTTTAATTTTTATTAAATCCAGAACTTCCTTAACTGTTGTTCCTATTTCTTCAGCCACCCTTCCTTCCTTCTTTCCTTCCTTCCTTCCTTCCTTCCTTCCTTCCTTCCTTCCTTCCTTCCTTCCTTCCTTCCTTCCCTTCCCTTCCCTTCCCTTCCCTTTTCTTTCTCTCTCTCTCTTTCTTTCTTTCTATCAGAGAGAGAGAGAGAGAGAGAGAGAGAGAGAGAGAGAGAACAAGCTTGAGCAGGAGGTGGGGGCAGAGGGAGAGGGAAAATGAAAATCTTAAGCAGGCTCCACACTCAGCATGGTGCTTGACACAGGGCTCTATCTTTTGACCCTGAGATCATGACCTGAGTCAAAATTGAGAGTTGGATGCTTAACCAACTGAGCCACCCAGGTGCCCCCACATCTTCCATCTTTAGAATATTCTGTTTTAGGATATGATCTTCCCTCCTGATGGACAACTTCTGTGTCAAATTCTTCCCTTCTTACTTCTAATTCACCAGTTTTGTAATACTTGGATTATATTCCATTAACTCGCAGCTTATAGAGAAACATAAAGCATAAAATTTTATTTGTCTTTACCCATAAATGAATTAAATGAATTTAATGGGCCATTACTAATAATATTAGTAGTAATATTAATCCAAATATTAGGAAATTAAAAGCATGACTATACTGGAATAAAGGAGTTGGTACAGAATGGCTCCAAAGAAGTATTTCACATATATAACCAGTCAAATAGAGCCACTGTTTATTTAGTAGATAAAGATGATGAAAGGGTTGTTAGAGAACATAAGACTCAGATTATTGTAGAGGAACAGTGATTTGGAAATTGCTAAGGAGATTACTATCTATTTAAGTTGACACATTAAAAAGTAATGAAGAAGGAAAACTCCCATGAAACAATGGGTCAAATATAATACAATATGGTTCCTGTACTTAGATGCAACCTCTCAAAAACACTTCTTGGAAGATTCAGTCATAAGAAGCCAAAGTAGATATACAAATGAGAGAAAGTGAAAAGAGAGAAAAGGGGTATTATAAGAAAGAGATTGAGAGAGACAGAGACAGACACACACATGCTGAGAATGATGATCCATTGTGAAAACTTGGGACAACTTAGGCAACATTCAAAGGAAAAGATTGGATGAGAGTATTTGCAGTCATCTTTTTCTTTATAGCTTACACCTTCCTCAGGGAAAAACATTGCAAGTTTGGGGATGAAGGGGACTGATATTGAAAGGAACCAAGATGATTTTCAAAAAGCTAGTGAGGAGATTTTTGGAGAAAATTCTGGGGGACTATATGTGTTGCCCAATGTTGTCTTTGCATTGAGAGTTCACTTTGACTCTGAAAAGCTAGGTAAGAAATGGATTCCAAAAGAGGATAATTAGGGGGCGCCTGGGTGGCTCAGTGGGTTAATGCCTCTGCTTTCGGCTCAGGTCATGGTCTCGGGGTCCTGGGATCGAGGCCCGCATCGGGCTCTCTGCTCTGCAGGGAGCCTGCTTCCCCCTCTCTCTCTCTGCCTGCCTCTCTGCCTCCTTGTGATCTCTCTCCCTCTGTGAAATAAATAAATAAAATCTTTAAAAAAAACAAAAAAAACAAAAGAGGATAATTAGGAAGATTAATAGCAGGTTTTACTTCTAAGACTTCGAGCTCAGATTTTAGACATAGAAAATTAAAAAATGAAGAAAATATTAAGACCTGATGTCCTTTTTATGATTACAGATATGTATTTCATGGAATATATGCTGTGACCAGATATTCAGAAGTGATCTTCAATGGTGTGGGGCAACATGAAAACCAAAAATAAGGAGGGATCCACCAGTCATTTCCTGGCCAACTTGCTTTTGAGCACTTTTTGAAATACAGGACACAAAAAGGAGGAGCAAAGAGAAGGATGAGGTATATATGCTGTGACCCTAAATGGATCATCTGATCCAAACGTCAATACTTGTAAAGAGGATATGAATTCACCCAACCAGCCTTTGAAATAAAAAACCACATGTGTAAAACAGTATGCAGAACTCACAGAATTTCCAAAGTGAAAAGAGATAATCTGGTCCAACTTTCTTTTATTTTCTAATGAAATCCTTTTACTGCATCCTTGATAATGAAAACCATGTCTCCATTGGATTTTTTTTTTTTTAGTGTACTCCTTATTTCCCAAAATACCAGTGCCTATTTTGGGGTAACTCTCAGTATGAAAAAGTTCCATCTTGTATTATTCTCTTCTTTATAATTTCTATTTATCTTAGCTCTGTTCTCTGGATGCCATTTTGATTTAAGTATCTATATCCACATATAATGCCCATTCTAAGTTTTCTCTTTCTAAAGCTAAGCACTATAAAATCTTACATTTTTTGCCTATACATTTTCATTTATAGACTCTTCCTTATCTCTGGGTGCTTCAGATTCACTTAGTTGAACACAATGTCCCTACGAAGAGAAATGAAAAAGAATGAAATTGCCACTGTGGTGGTAGACAACATTTAAGAGAGAAATAATAATATTCATTATGACAAAATTTGTCTAGAAATTCAAAGTGACAACTAGATAGTAAGTTTTCATGGAAAATCGCAGCTCGTATAGGTAGCAAGCCACGTAATAGATGATGAAGCCAGAGTTGGGAAGGTGGAGATTCAATCTGACGGATCTGCAACTAGAACCAGAGGTTTAAGAACACTGAGAGGGCCGAGGAAATGAGCAAGTGCTGTTGTTTGGACAACCAGAGTGAGGAGAGGGGTGATCTATGACACAGTGTATAGGCCATCAGAAAATCAGTTTAGAATTATCAATTACTTTTTGACAAGATGGTGTGGGAGCATTAAATTTGTACAGAACAGCTAAGGAAAAATGATTTTAATAGCCACTAACATTTCTTTTTCACAAGGTTAATGTTTTATATATTATATAAATTATACAAACATTTACAAAGTCAAAATTCAAAAAGCTATTTGGAGACAGGAAGATTTACCAGAAATCACCCTACCATGAGAAAACCATACTCCCCATTTGGTGATCATTTCCTTTAGTGTGTCTCTCTATGTCCACACATGTGCCCACACAGAAACATGCACACATACTATTACACATTTGGGTCTTATTAAATATATTATTTTCTGTGAACACTTAACCAAGTTTTCTTTTTCTAAGTTTCCATCTTCCTTTCCTCTTCTTTTCTATTCTTTTGTGCCACCTGTAGCTGATCCATGTTATAAACTTCATGAATAAATTTCCATACGCATCTTCATGCTTAAAAATCATACAGACATGTGAGGGTTTTATTTAGTCACAGTTTGTTTTATGAATGTGGGATTATATTATACATATGTTTCTTCAATTTAATGTTTTTCTTGAAACGTTTCTAGTTTATTTGGTGGAGTTCTAGTGAATTGTTTTTTATGGTTGTATAATATCCTATAATAGGAATGTATCATGGGCGCCTGGGTGGCTCAGTGGGTTAAAGCCTCTGCTTTCGGCTCAGGTCATGATCTCAGGGTCCTGGGATCGAGGCCCGCATCGGGCTCTCTGCTCAGCAGGGAGCCTGCTTCCCCCTCTCTCTCTGCCTGCCTCTCTGCCTCCTTGTGATCTCTGTCCCGCTGTGAAATAAATAAATAAAATCTTAAGAAAAAAATAGGAATGTATCACAATCTATTCTCCTACTGAATGGCATTCTCTTTGTTTCAGGATTTTGTGTAATAATCATCCTTGTATATATAGTCTTACTCACTGATGCTTTTATTTCTATGGGGTAATTTCCCAGGAGTGGGATTGCTGGGGTTATGGACATGTACATTCTAAATTTTTAATCGACGTTGCCAGATGGCTTTCCAAAAATCCTGCAACAATTCACATTTCCACTTTTTTCCCTATATGCCTGCCAGTAGTGAGATTATTACTGTTTCAGTTCTAGCATTCTGATGGGTGTGGTGTGATAGCTGTTATTATTGTAATCTACATTTTTTCAATTGCTAGTAACTGCCTATTCATATATTTAGTCATTTCCTTTATTATATGCCTGAGTATTAGAATTTAAGTAAAAATGTAATACATTTTTTGCATCATTAGGAATAAACAAAATATGTGAAAGTAGATAAAACCTTTAAATATGCATTCCATGGAATAGCATTCCATGAACCTCTCTGGTATCACTTAATCCTGAGGCAATTAGAGAGTCTGTCAACATCCCATGAGTATGGGTGGGCAGTTGTAAGGGAATTCATTCATTTGTAGAAAGCTGAAGCTCAGATAGTATCTGTTTATCTGTTTCAAATTAAAAATTTAATTTTTAAATTAATAAGTGGTTGGATTAGAGGATTTAAAGATAGAAGGAAGCAATTACATGGGTGGTAGGTGAATGTGGTTGGACTCAGCATACCAACACAAAATGCCTAAATCTGAGAGGGAGAGTGGAAGAGGGAGAGTTGCATTTAATATTCCAGAGAACTGCTTGGCCTGAGAGGTGATAACACAGAAGCTAAGAGCAAAGAATGCACACGTTCTGATGTAGAGGATGTGTATTTGTGCTAGAGGCCCTGTTTGAAGGCCTTGCTCCCAGTTATCTTTAATTCTGCTTCAACCAACCCCTCTCAGTATGGCTCCTGACAGTATGAAACCTGGGTATTAACAGAATTCTCAAGTCCAAGGCCAGTTGTTTTTTCCATTACCTTGCTGGTGGTTTTTTGCAAAATAACTGGGATTTGTTTTAGGCCAAATGTTAAGCTGGATTATTTTTGAGTAATAATAAATTATTGTTATTTATTATTATTATTATTATATAATTCTGAACACTTTATCAGTTTACATGTTTACTTTAAATTATTATAGATTAATACATTCATATATTTTGAGACAATCCAAAGGTGAATTTTTCAAAATCAGTTTGGCCATCTGTCTTCCACAACAGTGATAAAACATCGTTGACACCACTGATGAGAGCACACAGCATTCTTTGATCTTCGAGAATTCATATATGTCTAAAGGTATTGATTTTATACTCAGTATGACAGAATTTTAAATAGGGAGATAAAAATAAAGCAACACTAAAAGTAAGTTGAGTGGATTATAAAAAATATCCTTATATTACAGGTGTTAAATGGAGTTCCATACAGATCCTCTTGGTAAAGTGTGGAAAACATGGCAGCAAGACATTTAAGGGAATTTTCTCATTGATCATTGTTTGATCATTGAGTTACACTGGTACAAGGGTGTCCCCTAGGAATACAAGCTTAAAAATAAAAGCATAATATGGCATACATGCCAAGAGATTTATGTAAAATGGGTTCTTCCAGCAGGAACAGAAATAGACAAGTTGAAAGTAAAGGTTCTCTCAAGAACAAAAAATAAGGGAAGTGAGGAAGACATTTTTCTTTACCTTAAGCCAAGTGAGGACTCTCCCTAGAAAGGTCATCTGGAGGGGCAAAATAATATAGCATCCCAGAGACTAAGTCAATATCTGTGAGTAAGAGAGTATTATTAAAAAGAAAATTGCTGGGGTGCCTGGGTGGCTCAGTCTTTAAGCGTCTGCCTTTGGCTCAGGTCATCATCCCAGGGTCCTGGGATCAAGCCCGGCATTGGGCTCCCTGCTCTGAAGGAAAGCCTGCTTCTCCCTCTCCCACTCCCCCTGCTTGTGTTCCCTCTCTCCCTGTTTCTCTCTCTGTCAAATAAATAAATAAAATCTTTTAAAAAAATTGCTGAGAATCCCAATGCCAGATGACAATATGCAAAACAGACTTGAATTCACTCATTCTCTGGGACACCTGAGTTGGAAATTTTGGCTAGTAAGTGGGGCTAGAGTTGGCAGGGTAAAGAGAGAAGCTCTTCCTGTACGAAGTCCCCACTTTCTCACTCTTGGCTTGTAACCCTGGAGGAGTATTAAGCTGGCAACAGATAACTAAATGGAGTAAGGTTTGGTATCATAAGCAATGAGGTCAAACTGAAGGTTAAGAAGGTTAAGGAACAGGTTTTTAGATGGCCAAGTCTACTCAAGACTCTCACAGCAACTGTAAGGAGTTTACTTAACTATAAAGTCAGAGGGAACTCCCCACAAGACCGTTTTCCCTTCAAATACCACCTTCAATTTCAGGGGTCCCCAGAGCCACCCTTACATCCAACCAGCTGGCTACAAATGTAGGAGTTCCCATGGACTCCCTCAGGTTTAATAATTCATTAGAACAATTCACAAAACTCAGGAAACTACCATATATAAGATTACAGGGGTTTTTTTGTTTTGTTTTGTTTTTAAGATTACAGTTTTATTATAACAAATGAGAACCAGCCAAAGGAAGAAATGCAAAGGGCAGACTATGGAAATGGGACTTAAAACTTGAAGCTGTCATGACTTCAGGGACATGTTATTCTCCTGGCACCGGTGATGTGCAGCAATGAGCATTAGAGTATTGTAATCCAGGAGGCTCACCTGACTTTGGTGTCCGGAGACATAATGGAAGCTTCATTGCCTAGGCAGCACTGATTGAATCATAGCCCATGTGAACTGCACCTCCAGCCCCATCCCTGCTGGAAATCACGCTGATATCACCTGGCTGGAAGTTCCAACCTTCTCATCACATGATCGCTTTTCTGGTGTGGCCAGATCGCATTTTAAGACTATTGAATTTGCCCTGCCCCACTGAGTCATCACATGAACATAAATTACCAGGTTTGGTCCAGGAGCCCGTCATGAATGTCAAAGACACTCCTACCATCTGAAAAACTCCAAGAGTTTAGAGTTTACCTATCAGGTGCAAGGGCAAAGGACAGATGTCTCTTTGGGTAAGATTAATTCTTCACTACAAAAGTGTTTTTACTATTTTAAGAGGTTGCATGTTCACATTAAAATGACACTGCTTTTGTGAAATGTGACAAAAGGAGATTAAAATCCAAGGACAGGGAAAGATCCAGCCCATTGAGAGAATTTGAAAGATCAGTGGGAGAAATCTTTGCTTATGATAACATAGTCTTGAGTTCACACAATATATCTGTTACCTGAGACTGACATATTTTGAAATTGCATTTGTATAAAATCGAAGTCAAGCTCTTTCCATTATGCTATATGATATTTTACATTTCTCTATAGGAATGAAGTTATAGTTTTAATTTGAAGATTGAATAAAATTCTACATACTTGATTTTTCTTATTCAGAAATGGAAGCTTTTACTCATATTCAAAATGTTTCACTGTGTATAATTTTTAACTCATTGTAGGACACTGTGTATAATCTTTAACTCATTATAGGACAACACTATTATGAAAAGTTTATAGATAATTCATGTCTTCAACAATTCATGTTGAAAATTAGACTAGTGAGAACAGTTGGGTTAACAATATGTTTCAGAATAAACTAAAAGCTCTTTAACAAAAATAAATTTTGAGAAAGAGAATTGTATGAATACTGCTTTGGAAATATCTAGCTTGTGTCACTCTGCTTCACCTAGTCCGAATATCAACATCAGTTTAAAAAAAGTTGAGTTGGTCAGAAAGCTAATTTACAAAACAGTGCTAATGAGTTAAAAGTAAACTCATTTTGTTGTATAATGAAATGGTCATAGACTGCTCCCATATGAAACAAATACATTGTCTTCACGTGAGTAAAAGGAGTTGAGAATGGGAAAGATTGCTTTCATCTGACATTTTTATAGTTTGTTTTAGGAAAACCTATGAGATATTAACTTTCACATAATTTAGAATAATTTGAGTGATTCCTTAATTAATCAATTTAATAAGTAATTACCAAATGTCATGCTTTCTCCCTTGGATACAATTTTAATATATCAAAGCAGAAATCATCGAAGTATGAATTCTGTATTACAAGAAAAAAATGGGTCAGAATTCTAGAAGTCTTTTTTTTTTACTTGCTCAAGAATAAGATACCAAGTGGTAAGGTTATGTCTTTTTAATTTTTTTATTTACTTTAAAAATATTTTTATTTACTTATATTTTAAGTAGACTCCATGCTCAGCATGGAGAGGTTATGCTTTTAGCTGTTCCACAAGAGGCATTTATTCCAAAGAAAACCCTGATGTTGACTTTAAACTTCCACCTTCCTACATTGTTTCACCTGCTGCTTCCAGTTCTCATCTCCTCTATCCTTATCCTCTACTTTTACTTCAAGTCCATGACTTCTGTCTCTTCAGGTCTATCGTCTTCTGAATGTCCTGTTTAGGAGTTGATATTCTTAGGACACATCCTGTCTATGCTTTTCCCTAATTAAAATATTTGCCTCTTCTCAGAGTATAGGTTTGTTGGTACAGATGGATTAAACTATTTATCCATTCCAGGTACCTTGTTTGTATTTTAAGGACGTATTCTCTAAAAATAGTGGACCTAATCTAGATGCTGGAAGTTTCAGGTACTAGAGCAGAATTCTTAGAACAGAATCACTTTTCCTGGTTGGAACGTACTTGATTTCCTATTCATCTGAGCAGTTTTATGAGGCAGAAGAGGCAGAGTTTGAAAGGTGGGCACTGCCTGAGTTATAACTCCCTCACTTATTAGCTTTGAGACCTAATGAAAGTTAGTTAAGCTTAATGTGCTTAATGAGGTTACCTACCTCATAGGCTTGTGGTAACGATGAAATGAGATAATATATGTAAAGTACTTCTCTCATGGTACATGCTCAAGAAATGTTAGCGATTATTATTCCTATTTATCTATCATCTTGAAGCTCTTGGGAATACTAATGAATAGAACAGAATTCATTCCTATTTTCCAAGTTCAAGAAATACCTTTGTTGATATGGTTCAACTAGCAAAGGTTAAATAATTACTAGATTGGTGCCACCTAAAAAAGCATGTGACTTGTATTTTCTGGTCTGGCAGCTGGGGGTTTGGCTGCAGGTTTTACTTATTAGCTGCTGTAAATTGTGCTCCTCATAATTGAATAGGGACCACTGCTGATTTGAATGCTTGGTGTGTGCTTGCCAATGTGAAAGGAATATAATACTGTTTTCTAGGTGATGAAAAGTAAAATTAGCTTTTGTGTTGGAGCTTGCATTATAAAGAACAGTACAACTGTTCAGTCTGCCTCTTATTTCTGGGGTATGTAAAATGGGTGGTTGAATATCTCTGTTTTTAGTCCCACTGCAATTTTTAATGGTTGTTCTTTGCCCTGTTCAGATTGATGTGAGAATCAGACATTTACCTTAAAATATAAACAGTATTAATTCTTTTCAGGTAAATCTATGTAATTTGATGATATAAATACAGTAAGTGCAAATACCATGAACTATTTTAATTCGGGATATTCATTCTATTCCTTACCTCATGGTGGTAAGTTGGTTAACTAAAGTCCCAGCTTTGTTGCTTCCCTTTATGGAATCAATATATAGTATTCCTGGAAAGGTGCTTATAAAGAGTATTTTTCTTCCCACTTAAATTTCCTATAAATTTTCTGATAAATTTGGCTGCCTTGAAGATAAACTTAGAAATGTATAAAGAAAAGAGAAAACCTTCCAGAAAGTTTCATATTTTTCTGGCAGGGACTTTACCATTATGAGTATAAATGAGGAATTTTGAAACTAGATATTAGGTTATTGAGCCATTTCACAGCCCTGTTGCCTACTAAGGGTATACTGTTCGTAGTGAGCCCTGTGAAAAGGTATCTCTTGCTTATAAGAATGCCTTATCATTCAATAGCTGTTTTCAAGTTGGTTGATTGATATTGTTCTGACACAGATGAACTTCCTTAGCAATAGAGACCAGAGCACAGTCTGACTTTCTCTTGGGAGTTGTGGTTATTAGCAACAGCAGCTCTCTTCAGATCAGTTGCTAAATATTTCATCTACTTTCGGATAATTGGATGAAAACACAATTCACTGTTGTTCAAGGGTACTGCAGGCTCTTATAGGCCTTCATGGATGCCAAACTACTGCTTGTGATAGGACCATGGCATTGCAAAGGTTATTAAAATGTAACATGTTATTATATGGCAGGGGTGGGAACACTTCTCTTATTTCTGGCTTAAACAAGAAGAATATGAACAGAGAAAAAATGTGAGTGAACCTGTTAAAGTAAAACTTTGCTCCTATTAGAACATTCCTAATAATATTCAGAATGCCCCCACATAGATTGAGACACATAAGAGTAATGCTTTGGCGCCATGGGTAAATGGTTTAATTGTGAAAAAACTAATTGTAGAAACCTAATGAAATACATTTATAATCCCACATAAACAAAGCCATTGAGATTTATGTCAGATTTTCTCACACTTATTTAGCAGAAGAAAAATTTGTAATTCTTTTGGGTAACTCTGATTGCATTCTAACACTCAGTAGAAACTATTGTTTTGTCTATTAACTGCCTTGCTATCCTGATGTTTTCTTGAAAATTTATACTTACTTTTCTTTAAATTAGCATCTTTGGCTGAAAGCCCAAGCAGTGATTCCATTTTGTGGCAGAACCTATCCTTGCATTTCATTCGCAAACTGTCTTCTTTCCACAATCATGTTAAAACTGGGAAGTAAAATGCAGGTATCTGGCTTCCTTTTCAGGAATAGAAAGGACTAAATGATACTATTGATTTTTGTTTGAAGAACTGTGTGAGTTAATTTTGGCTGTAAGGAAAATTAGGCAAAGATAGTTCTATTTTTAATGTTTTGAGAAATTTCCCTACTGTTTTCCATAGTGGTTGCACCAATTTACATTCCTACCAACTGTGCATGGGGAATTCCCTTTCTCCACATCCTCAGTAACACTTGTTATTTTTGTCCTTTTGATTATAGCTAATGTGACAGGTATGAGGTGATAACTCATTGGTTTTGACTGCTTTTCCCTGATGATTAGTAATGTTGAGCATCTTTCCACATGCCTAATCTGTGTGTCTTCTTCAGAAAAGCCTATTCAAGTTGTCTGCCCATTTTTAAATCAAGTTTTTTTGGCTTTTTGATATTAAGTTCTGAAACTTTTATATTTTATCTTTATATTAGCCTCTTACTGGCTGTGTGGTTTGCAGATATTTTCTCCTGTTCAATAGATTGACTATTTGTTTTATTGATGGTTTCTTTTGCTGTGCAAAAGCTTTTTTATTTATTATTATTATTATTTTTTAGATTTTATTTATTTATTTGACACAGAGAGACAGAGAGAGATCACAAGTAGACTGAGAGGCAGGCAGAGAGAGAGGAAGGAAGCAGGCTCCCTGCTGAGCAGAGAGCCCGATGCGGGCCTCGATCCCAGGACCCTGAGATCATGACCTGAGCCAAAGGCAGAGGCTTTAACCCATTGAGCCACCCAGGTGCCCAAAAGCTTTTTGTTTGATGTAGTTCCACTTGTTTATTTTAGCTTTCATTGCCCTTGTCTGAGAAGAGTGGTCCAAAAAAGGTATTGCTAAGACCACTGTCAAAGAGATTACAGCCTATGTTTCCTTCTAGGGGTTTTATGGCTTCAAGTCTTACGTTCAAGTCTTTAAGCATTTTAAATTTATTTTTATATGCTGTATGCTTATATGCTGTAAGATAGTGGTCTAGTTTAATTCTTTTACATGTAGCTGTTCAGTTTTCCCTATACTATTGATTGAAGAGACTGTCTTTTCTCCATTGTAAATTCTTGCCTCTTTTGTCACAGGTTAATTGGCCATATATGTATGAATTTATTTCTGGGCTCTCTATTCCATTCCATTGATCTATGTGTCTGTTTGTGCCAGTATCATACTTTTTTGATCACTATAGCTTTATAATATAGTTCGAAATCCAGCTCTCTTCTTCTTTCTCAAGATTTCTTTGGCTATTCAGAGTCTTTTGTGGTTTCATATAAATTCTTTGTTCTAGTTCTGTGGAAATGCCATTGGACTTTTGATGAGGATTATGTTGAATCCACAGACTGCTTTGGGTAGTTACAGACATTTTAACAATATTAATTTTTTTAACCCACGAGCACAGATATCTTTCTTTTTATTTGTATCATCATCTATTTTTTCCTCAATGACTTACAGTATTCATTGTACAGTCTTTCACCTTTTTGGTTAAATTTAGTTCTACAAACTTTATTCTTTTTGATGCATTTGTAAATGGGATTATTTTCTTAATTTCTCTTTCTGATAGCTCATCATTAGTGTATAGACGTGAAACAGATTTCTGTTAATTTTGTATCCTGCAACTTTACTGAATTCATTTATTCTAATAGTTCTTTTGGTGGAGTCTTTGAGTATGATGTTAAGTGTAGGTTTGTCATATATGGCCCTTGTCATGTTGAAATACATTCCTTCTATACCTACTTTGTTGAGATTTTTTTTATCATAAATGTATGTTGAAATTTGTTAAATGCTTTTCTTTCATCTATTGAGATGATCATAGGATTTTTATCTTTTGTTTTACTAATATGCTGCATCACATTGATAGATTTGCAGATGTTGAGCCATCCTTACATCTCTCTCACTCAGTTGTGCCATACAATCCTTTTAATGTATTGTTAAATTTGGTTTGCTAATCTTTTGTTGAGAATTTTTGTATCTATATTCATCAGAGATATAGGCCTGTAATTTTCTTTTTTTTCTTCCTTCCTTCCATTCTCCTTTTCTCTTTCTTTCTTTCTTGCTTTCTTGCTTTCTTGCTTTTCTTTCTCTCTCTCTCTTTCTTTCTTTCCCTTCCTTCCTTCCTTCCTTCCTTCCTTCCTTCCTTCCTTCCTTGGTGTTCTTTTCTGGTTTTGATATTAGAGTAATGATGGTCCTGTAAAAATGAATTTGGAAGCTTCCCTCCTTTTACATTTTTTGGAATAATTTGAGAATAATGGGTGCTCACTATTCTTTGGTAGAATTCAGCTATGAAGCCATCTGGTCCTGAGCTTTTGTTTTTAGGGATTTTTTTAAATTACTGATTCAATCTCATTATTTGTAATTGGTCTCCTTAGATCTATTTCTTTGTGATTCAGTCTTGGAAGGTTGTGTGTTTCTTGGAATTTATCCTTTTTTTTTTTTTAGGTTGTCCAATTTGTTGGTACATAATTGCTGATAGTAGTCTCTTAGAATCCTTTATATTTCTGTGGTATCAGTTGCAACTTTTCTTGCAGTTCTGATTTTATTTATTTGCCCCCACCTCATTGCTTTTTTTTTTTTGATAAGTCTGGCTAGAAGAGAAAAACACATTTAATTATGTACATATAAGGAATTCACATAAACATGAGAGATTCCAAAGATAGTCTGGCAAAATGAGGTATGTATGTCATCCTGAACTAAGGAGAAGGGGATGGGAGTGAGGGACTTCAAAGAGAAGAAAATCAATTCACAGGAAGATAAAAATGGAGTAAATGTTTGCTGGGCCATAAAGAAACAATGGGACATAAAGGAATTTTAATAAATAAGTACTAAGTTCCTCCCTGTCTGTCACACCAAGTTCTTATTATACTGTAGTCATCTATAGTGAAAGCTCCCTTCCTGGAGCAGTTTCTCTAGCTAAGTTTTTTTTGGCATGTAAAGGAAAAGGTCAGAAGTGCTAGCACCTTCTGTTTCTTAAAAATAATCAACCTAAAATAACCCACATGCCAAAAAGACACAATTTGGGGTGGCAAATTTTGCTCTCCTATGCTCTGTTCAGGGACTTCTGCCTGAGCTCTCTCTAAACTATTGGTTTTCAATATTAAAAGGTCATTCTCTTCTGCCTCTTCTCATCACTGCCACAAAAGCTTCTGTTCTGTTTTCAGAGCTTTCATTTCTTTGAAGCCTCTGTGTACTGTTTCCACTTGACCAACACCACAGGGAGTTCAGTTATCAAAGAATGACTCCCTTCTGAGAATTCTTAAAGAAAAACACTCCCATTCTGAGATAAGATAACAGATGTAAGAAGTTTCCCATTCACTCCATAGGATATTAAACAATGTCAGAATTCTCTGTAGCGCAGGTTTGGAGTAGAATTTTTTAAGCTACAGAATGGGTAAGGCACACCCACATAATGCCAATGGAGGCAGTTTTGCAAATTCATTCTTGTTTTATCTCTGGACACTTTTGAATGCTAGACTGACTTTTCCTGTCCAGGACTTTTCTGAGCCTTTCCTCCTGGCTCAACATGCACACACTCCAATGCTTTCTGTCAATAGGACTAATGCCTTCTTAAAAAGGACCAGGGAAAGGATGCATCTTGTGATGATCCATATCATTTGTTAAAATCAACATTTATTGAAATAAATTGGAGAATCTTTGGGAATCTTTTTTGAAAGAAATTTATATTCTTAAAAAAATTTGTAAAATAAATGAGAAAAAATCCTCCGATTTGTTTAGGGTGCATTATGTTTCAGGTGTTTGTTATCTCATTTAATCATTACCACAGTACTATAAAGTAGATGTCTGTGATTCACACTTTACTGAGGAGAAAGTTCTGCAGTGCGCTAAAGAACTTGCATGGTGGGACGCCTGGGTGGCTCAGTGGGTAAAAGCCTCTGCCTTTAGCTCAGGTCATGATCCCAGGGTCCTGGGATTGAGCCCTGCATTGGGCTCTCTGCTCAGCGGGGAGCCTGCTTCCTCCTCTCTCTCTCTGCCTGCCTCTCTGCCTACTTGTGAGCTGATCTCTCTCTCTCTGTGTCAAATAAATAAATAAAATTAAAAAAAAAAGAACTTGCATGGTGTCACACACTGGGAAGAAAGAATCACTGTATGAACCCAGGTTTCCTGGATTCCTTGTTCTGTGCTCTTTTCAGTGACTTCTTCATTTATATTTCAGTGGGAAGAAGATAAGTCTTTCCCATAAAATTTAGATGTCATTAAACTAGATTTCTTTGTTGTTGTCTGCACATTTGAAGGTAGAACACAAAACCTACAGGTGATATTTGTGTCCACTCTTCTGTGAAGAATAGAATTAAAGTTGAGGATGTGGGTCAAAGAGTAAAGCTGATTTTGTCACTAGGATATTTCAAGAGAAACTGAATCAGTTCTTTGGTATTTTCTTAAGAAATATGGCCATCTTAAAAAAAAAAAACAAATATAGCCATCTGTTTAATGTTCTAATTGGTGGTGAGAGTGAGAGTATATATACACACACACACACACTTTAAAAGGATACATCACATAGAATGTTGAATTGCAATATCTTCAAATTCCTTCCTTTTCACAGGGAGTTATAATTATGAATGTGAAGTCCCAAGCTTGACTCTCTGGATCATGTCTTGGTGGCATCACTCACTTTATGAATGACTTTGGGAGAATCATGTAGGAATCTTAACATGGTTTTTCCTTTTATATAAAGTAGAGATAATAATATCTAATTCACAGAAAATGTGTGTGTACCGGATTGAATGCATCTGTTTTCAAGCAATAGAAATCCCAACTCAAAATGGAATTTTATCCTCATTGAATTGGATATTCCAAGAGCAGATCTGGCTTAAGATATGATTTTACCCAGAATTCAAACAAGGTCATTGAGATCCATCTTTAGGATCTGGTTTCTTTTTATTTTGGCTCCAAACATAGGTACGGAGTGGGCTTCTGACAAATGTTGACTAAAGTAGTTTTAAGCCCCAGTACATATACCCAGTGGAAAATATGTGAATTTATACACAAGAATTCCCAGAACTGGTACTAAGGCTTATTTATCGATAGCTTATTTTACATGTTCATCCCTAAATTAGTTATTATAGCCAGTTGGTGAGATACCCTGATTGGCTTCAGCCATTAAATTCTTAAGAACTGAGCTGAAGATATATATTTGGGAGTTGTTAGCATATAGAGGATATTAAACTCATAGGCTTGGATACAGTCACCAAGGGAGTATAGATAGAAGAGAGAGGAGGCCCAGAGTTTGAGGATTAAAGTGCCTTAATATTAAGTGGTTGAGAAGAAAGAATTAAAAAAAGAATGCCACTATGAAGCAATCAAATGAGGTAGGTGAAAAATCAAGAGAACATGTTATTCTGAAAGGGAAGTTAATAATCTTTTATTTTTTTTTCTAGAAGGAGATAATGATAACCCGAGTCAACTTTTACTGATAAATTAGGCGAGAGCAAGACCAGTAACTGAGAAGCAATGAGGAAGTCATTAATGATGTTGACGATGATAATTTCAGTGGTGTGATGGGAGGAAAAGTCTGATTAGAGTGGGTTTATAAGAAAAAGGAATATGAGAAATTGGGAAAAGGAAGAATAGACAAATCTTTCAAGGAATTTTCTGCAAAAAAGAATTGCCATAAGAATCAGAGTAGTAGCTGGCAAAGAAAGTGGAATCATGAAAAGATTTAATATGGAAGAAATAACACTATATTTGAATGATGATAAAAATGATTTAGTAAAAATGAAAAGTTAATGAGGAAGGAGACCGGAGAATTGCTAAACTGATATCCTAAAGGAAATGAGAAGAGCTGGGGTCTACCAGAGGGATTGGCTTTGGGTAGGTGGAAGAAGAAAAACCTCCAATGACTGGATAGAAGAAAGGACAGTTGCAGGTAGGTGGTGAGATGCAGTTGCAGGAATCTGTGGAAGATTCCCTCTGTTTCAGTTCTTGGTGAGGTAAGAAGAAAGATCATAAGCTAAGAAAGGGAATGGGACAGGAGGTATTGGGAGTTTGAAGATAGGGAAGGAAGAAGGAAATTACATTTTTTAGGACAATGGAAGGGTAAATGGACATGAAGGATAAAGGATGTGATTCCTAAGCAGCATTTGAACAGCCAATTGGCAACTATTTTCATGAATTTAAAAGGCGATCAGTTATCTTAGATGGATGTTTATCCCCAGTCACATTTAACTTCTTGAGTACAGGAACGGAGTTGGCAAAGACTTAGATTTAGCCAGGGTTATAGTATTAACATTATAGATGAGTAGAAAAGAGGCAAAAGAATCAAGGGAGTGAGGAATTTGGTGACACTGTCTCGACTTAAATGACCATCTTCTCTTACTAATGTTACTGCAGCAATCTCCTAAATGACATCCTTGCCTTAATCTTGTTTCTCTCAAATACCCTTTCTGCAGTGTAACCAGAGTGATTTTTCTGAAGAGGAAATTTGAGATCACTCTCTTGTTTAAATCTCTTTAATGGATGCCTATGCCTTAAGGTTAAAGTCTGAAGTTCTTTTCTTTTTTTTTAAGATTTTATTTATTTATTTTACAGAGAGAGAGCCAGCAAGAGAGGGAACACAGCAGGGGGAGTGGGGGGAAGCAGGCTTCCCACCCAGCAGGGAGCCCAGTGCTGGGCTAGATCCCAGGACCCTGGGATCATTACCTGAGCTGAAGGCAGACGCTTAACCACCGAGGCACCCAGGTGCCCCTAAGTCCAAAGTTCTTAACATGATTTCTATGGATCTGACATTGTTTACTGTCTTAGGCCCCATTTCTTTTTACTCCCTCTTCTCACTCTTAAATCCAGTGGGTTAATGGATTTCAGTTTGAAGCTCTTTCTAGACTTTGGGAAATCGTCTCTCAATTCCAAACTCTTCTCCAGGTTAACTCCCATTTGTCTTTTAGGATTCAGCTAAAACAGTGATTCATCCAGGTGCTCCTCTTGGGAATACAAAGGATGTTTGTGATTTTCTACTCTTACCTGTTTAGTTCATAAGATTTCATATGAATAATGTTTTTGTCATATAAGAAAAAAGCACTAGAATGTTACTAATCTAGGCTAATCCTTTGATTTTATAGGTGGAAATACTGAAGCTCAGTTTCATAGATAATTAGTGAGAGAGTCAAACTACAGAATCTCAGTTCCTTTCCTTTTACTCCAGTGTTCTTTCCACTGTGTCTGTGAATATTTCCCTGGCTACTATATATCTTTGTTTTCAAACACTCACTAATTACAGAGTACATTTTCTATACCTAGACTTCTGACAAGCAGGGCCTCATAGCTGGCCTCAAAGAACTTTTAATCTCAGGGGAGGACAGACACCAATAGATGATTATTAGATCATAGTGTAACTGAACCCATGCCTGATGCATAGCAAAGCCAATCTGAGATATCAAGTTTGCAACAAGGAGTTTATTAGAGGGGCAACCAAATGAAGTGACAGGAGGACAAGCCTCAAATCTGCTTCCCCAAAGGAAGAGAGAGTAAGTTTTTTATAATCATAAGGGTTGAATTACATGCATATTGATGAAAAAGGCAGGGAAACTTATGACTATTCATGAGGACAGATGGAGTGTGCGTATTGAGCAAACATATATGTAACATATATCCCATGTTCACTTTGAAGTGGAGACCTACATCAGAAAGAGGCAAAATTCAGCTTCTGACATGAGAAGCCTATCTAAGTACAAGGAGAAAGGGCTATAGGCATGCTCGGGGAGCTGAAACAGTATAAACTGGATGGCATCTTGGAATGCAGGGTCTTGGTTCTTCATAGGCTAGAACCATATCAGTTGACTTGGAGTTCAAGCTTCTGTAGAGACAACTAATGGATTTGTTAGTGGGGTCTGAAAAGACACAATTAGATTAGAAGGAAAGAGTTTTCTGTAAAACAAGCTTTAAACTTTATAGTAGCCTCCACCTCACTAACCCTGTGGGGGATGGTTTCAATGGGGAGGTGAAAATTAGCGCTATAATGTATTCATGGATTATAATTCATTTAATTATTGCCTATTGTTTTCATGTGTACTAATTGTATTGATCAAGCTACAGTGCTAAACTCTATGCCCATAGAGTGCTTATTTGGATTCTTTTGTGCCTTCTCTCATTTCTGCTTATTGTCAAATACAGGGTTTGTCTCATACTAGGACCTTAATAAAACTTACTGATGGAATGGGGCTAATCCATTGTTTTCTATTTCCTATAAAACAATAAATGCATGGCTATACCAAGCAGGAAGTGTAAAACACTTTCTGAATCAAAATATCTCCATTAGAAATGTTAAAAACTAAATTGGAAGAAAATTCTTAGACTTGAAGAGGGATGTGATATAATACTTAACATTGAGTTATGTGTTTTTATCTATACTATCTAATTTAATGACAGTCACCTAATTGTATCATTACCATTTTGCAGATATGGAAACGAAAGTACAGAGACTTTAAAACATCTTTGAAAATCACACAGCCCAAAAATTATAGAGCTGAGATTTTAACCCAGACAGTCTTACTTAGATGCACACATTTAACTGAATTATTATAATCTTTCACCATCCTCCTTCAGGTCCTAGCTAGCAGACCAAAACATATTTTCAGGCCCTATTTCCGCCCCCCAAGTTTACTTTCTTTCAGGCAAGAGGGTTCCTTTTTTTTTTTAAGATTGCATTTATTTATTTGAGAGTGAGAGACAGAGTGAGCAGGAGCAGGGGGATGGGCAGAGGGAAAAGGAGAAGCAGACTCCCCATTGAATAGGGAGCTTGATGTGGGGCTCTGTCCCAGGACCTTGGGATCATGACTTGAACCGAAGGCAGATGACTAACCCACTGAGCCACACAGGTGCCCCAAAAGGGTTATTTCTGATTAGGAACAGGAACATTTCTTTATTATTTTGTGTCACACTCATTTTCACCACCTACTAATACTAAAATACAGCTTTTCCTCTACTTATGGTGAGGTTGTATCCTGATTAAACCTAGTGTAAGTTGAAAATAGCATTTGAAATGAGTTAATACACCTAAACGACTGAACGTATCATAAAAATCCTTAGCCTAGTCTATCATAAACACTCTTAGAACGCTTATACGAGTCTACGGTTGGGCAACAGCATTCAATACAAAGCCTATTTTATAATAAAGTATTGAATATCTCATGTGATTTATCAAACACTGTACTGAAAATGAAAGACAGGTTGGTCGTATGAGCATAGAATGGTTCTAAGTGTATCAGTGTTAACTCTTATGACCATGTGGCTGACTGGGAGCTGCGGGTCACTGTTGCTGCCCAGCCGCATAACAGAGTATCTATCACATACCGCTAGCCCAAGGAATGATCACAGTTCACACTATGGCTTCTACTGGATCACGCGTATTGCTTTCACACCATTGTCAAGTGAAAAAGCATAAGTCAAACCATCATATGTTGGGTGCCATCTGTAACTACAGACCACACAGTCATTCACATTTTCTCAAACTTCTAATAAAATCAAAAGATTTGAAAACCAGATTCTTCTGGAAAAATTGAGAATAATTTAATCAAATTTGAAAATTTAATTAATCTAGATGAAATGAAATTTTGTATTTTCCTCAAATAAAACTATCACTGATTTAAAATCCTTTCTGTATCCTGAGGTCTGTCTGTTTTGTAGTGATTAATGGCTAGGGCAATTTGTTTTTCATCAGGCAGAAGCTAATATTAGATAACCTCTACTCCTAGGCAGACAAGCTACTTTAAGCTTTCCTTCTAGAACTGGGCCAAGTCTCCAGAGAACCCAGGCTTCCTTATTTGGAGATGGATCTATAAATTGACTGATACTCACACATACCAAAAAGGCTTTTGGGAAGCCTTTGAGAAGGTTGATCTTCCCACATGCCACTCACTGAAAGATAATGAAGGAAGACAGCTTTTAAAAGATACTTACTTTCTTGGATGAAAGTATAAGTTCATGCTTGCATATAGGATCCTTCTATACTCACAGGATGCTCTGTTAAAAGAACGAAAAAAAATCCAGCCTTGAAAATTCCTTGAGTAGGCAAAACCAGTTTAGTTGTACAAATAAAGCTTAATTTAGCTTACTTTGCAAGACTAACTTAGCCTGGATCATTTCTTGCTTATGCCTCTGGAAATTATAAGTGAAATATAAACTGGTTACCTAAAACTGGCGCGAGATAACCACTAAACAATTCCCTATCATTTAAGAAAATTCTGATATTTTAAGCAATCCCTATGAAGAATAAACAGTCACTTCTGTCCCACTGTATCAACTGCTTTACAATAGTATACCCCTGAGCTTTATTCCCTATTTTGGTTTAAGTGGTCCCAACTTGGAAACTGTCTTTTTGGTGTATGTGATGCCGGCTGGCTGGGTCCAAGGACTGATGAGGGTCCTTGGTTTTGAGTAGGATGGAAATCAAATGTGAACCAAGAGGAAGTGAGAGCAGAGTTTATTGAAGATCTAGAGAGAACAGATATTGACAGAGTGTCTGAAAGACTCAGAAATGAAAGGGGAATGAGTTTCATTTACTTGGGGCCTGGGGTTTTTATCGGGAATGGTGGCCTGGTGTCTGTTTCCTCTCCAGCATCCAGGAAATCGGTGAAATAAGGATGATTGCTCAGGTGTCCTCCAAAAGGTACATACTGGAGATAGGGGTCTTGATGTCGAGGTGTCTGGAGTCAGTGGTCTTGGAAAACATACACGAAGGGCTCTCCCAGTCATCCTTAGATTGTATCTTTTGTGCTGGAAGACTCCAAAGAAATCATTAACTCCTTGACTTTTACAAGGGGAACTTGCATTATCAACTATAAGCCATAATTTGGCAGGGGTGCAGGTCTGCACAAGAACAGAAGTAGAAAAAGGAGGAAATAGTTTTTTCATGGAAACCCTTTAGTTTCCCTGTCTTATATGTATAACAACTTCTACTAATTACTACTTTGGTGATTCATTTGTTTTACTTATTTATGAACTTTTCAACTCACATGTATAATCTTCCTATATTTCTTGTACTTACGGTATACTACACTATACTCATAAATTTAGACTTAGAATCCATGGTTCTGATATTAGGCAGCTCTACACTACACATTTTACTTATAATATTTACAGTATCTTAGAGATTTTTCAGAATACATTTTCACATATCCAAGGACACAGCAACCCTGGCCTTTCAGTCAGCTAAAGGGCAAATAGAAAGCCCCACTGACTCCTAAAAGGAAAAAGACAGAATGGACAAATGATAAAGATTTTTAAAGAACAAATGGCAGCTTAACAAGACATGGAATGGTCAAATGTGCAAGGAAATCAGTAAAAAGCTGTTGCCTTTTGAAACATCAGAGAAGTTTCTGCTTTAAAGTCTTAATCTTGTTAAGATAAGAATTTGTCAATGAGCTCAGTGGGAAAATTGGATTTTACTTTGACCCAAGGTTGGATGAGTTGCAGAATATCTTTCAGGACAAGAAATTAAATAAAAATAAATTCAATTCTTATTTGATGTGGGATATAAATATTCCCTAGCCACCATCTTTTTTCTTTCTACCAAAAAGATAACAGGCTACTTAAATAGAGAGCTCTAGGAAATTATCCAGGAATATTTTTTTTCCCCTCTACCCAATTATTACTTAAAATCTTGCCACTTTTATTCTCTCAGGCATAGTCCTTTACATTTTCATGGTCTTTTAGATCTTTCAGGCTTTGGTGATTGTCTACTTAATAGCTATTTCCCTCTTCTTACCAAGTGAACATTTTTTCTTCTTCTGTGTTTTCAGTTTTCCTGCATGTGAGGGCATGTTTCAGGGAAGGCTGGCCCCTTGCCTAGGGCAGAAATCTTGATGATCCAGTTATGTTTATTGGATAATTATGAACTGATTAAGCCAATTTGTTAATTCCATTGCCTACTGACAATGATTGTTTAAGGAGTACCATGTGACCTAATGCAGGTCAATAAGACATGAGGAGGAGAAGGCTGGGGATTCTTAAACATTTTTTTAGATCTTCAAAAGGTGCACAAAGATTTGGTCCCCCTTTCCACCTTGTCCCACTTCTGGACATTGCTGTTTATGCACATACTGCTTGGTACTCGCATACCTATCCTGAGACAACAATAAGAACTAGTTGACAAAATTAGAAGTGCAGAATGGAAATAAGGCTTTCCGTGCTGATTTGTTTTTCCCAAAGAAATTGTAACACTTCCATCAAAATGATCTGAAATAAAAGTAGGGAGAAATAAAGCCAACATCTGTAAATAGACATAGAAAAGGAATTTTCAAGTGATTTTAAGGATTAAAAGAAATTGCACAATGCAGAAGAAGCCAAAGAGATAAATTTATTCATCATTTCTGGAACATAATAGGTTCTCAATATTTCAATAAGCATTTGGATTCTTGTTCATCCTTTTTGTTTAACATATTGCTGTACCTGGATCCCTGCAGATGTGTGAGTCTCCTGCTCCATCAAGAACAGTTTCCTGACTTAGATCTCTACTGTTTGACTAGTAAAAAAAATAATTGGTAAGTCAGGGTTGTTCCTAAATGCACCTTCCTACCTCTCTATCTTGGTCTTCTATGACTCCTGACTCCTCATGCATGTTTTATTTATTAATTTTTTAAAGATTTTATTTACTTATTTGACAGAAAGAGACACGGCGAGAGAGGGAATGCATGCAGGGGGGAGTGGGAGAGGGAGAAGCAGGTTTCCCGCAGAGTAGGGAGCCGAAGTGATGCGGGACTGGATCCCAGGACCCTGGGATCATGACCTGAGCCAAAGGCAGATGCTTAATGACTGAGCCACCCAGGCGCCCCTCATGCATGTTTTAATCTTTAGCTACATGTAACCAGTTTCTTTGACACCAATGTACTCTCTCATGCATCAGTACCATTGTGTGTGTCTATGGTATTACCCTAATTTATCTCTGCTGCTCCTGTTAGTGGGTGGAGCCTCCAAAAGGTGTTCATGAGAACTGTGGAGCGCTGAGCAATAGAAAATATCTTTTCAACTTAGATGGCAAGAATGTAATGAACCTTCCTAAAATAAGAGAAGAAAATCCTTCCCTTCTGTCCAGCAACATGGTAGAAGAAGCAAAATAGAAATATGGTTATAGTTCTGAGCAAAAAAGAAGCCATTTTAGGGGTTAACAAGGAAAGTATGTAGACAGCAAGCAATTTACAGAACCAATGAATTAAGAGAGTAAAAGATGGGAAAGAAAGTCTGTAGAAATCATTTGGTTAAGACTTATTTCTTAAAACAAACTGAACAATGGGTTTAATGGACTCAACAATAAGTCCAACAGCATGATAAAATGACACTCCCTCACAGTGTTCCTTGGGCCTTGGGCACACACCAACAGAGAAACAACCCAGAGGATAAGGATTCTCACAGTTTTCTTATAGTTATTTCAGGCATTTTCAAAAAAAATTCTTGCCGTGTTTACAAAAATCCCTCCAGGTATTTTTAGATATAAGTACTTTTATTAAGTAGCTTGTTCCTACTGTTTTTAATAAGTGCTCTAAATTAGGAAAGTAAAGGAAGTAGAAAGAACTCTTTATTAGGAAATGAAACAATATACATACTTCATCAGGAAATGAAACAATATACATACTTGAAATTGAGGTTTTCTGAGGAAAGTTTAATAAAGATGTTACAGGATTTCCTTTCCTTTGGTGCCCGCCGTTCTTGGTCATGCTGCTTCAAAGAATGAAGAGGTAGACCAGACGAAGAGTGGTGAGCAGCAAAGGGAAGTTTATTGAGTGCTAGTAAAGTTTATTGAGCGATAGTACAAAGGGAGGGGACCCAAGAGGGTTGTCTATTTGGCGTTTAGATCTAGTGGGTTTTATGGGCTTGTTGGGCGGCTGTTTTAATCTGATCAACTCTCCATCTCCTGTCACCCGATCTGATTTTTGTCACCTACCTATCATGTAGGAAAGGGTGGAGGGCTCCTTTCACGGTGGCGTAAAATCTTTTTAAGGGTAGTTTCTTCTTAGGGCAGTGGGGGGTGGAGGGGCTTGTCCCTGCCTGCCTGCCTTTCTTCCAACTATCGTGTATTAAAGAGATCATTTACAGAAGTGCAGCAAGATGAAGGGAGATCATAAGAGTGTAAATCCTTTGGGTTAGTAGTAACAGGATGTTGTTACCACCTCTAAGTTTAAAGGGACAAAAGAAACAGAGCAGTCAATAGACCTCAAGGGAGAGGGCCACCTGACAGGAGCTGTGACCATTGATAGAGGGATGTAGCCAACGTTGAGTGGACCTGAAGAAAAAAAAAAAGAGTAAATAAATATATTGTCGTTACTCTCTTTCTTTACTCTGATGTTCTGCTGGTGTTTCCCATTGACCAAACCCAACCAGAACCCAGAAGGCAAAGAAGTTTATTGATCCAGTTCATGGAGGTCAGCCTTCTGTAAAATAGTGCAAGATGGCGAAGTGGGAAGAGTAGAGATAGGTGCACCACAGCCCCTTTTAAGACACATCCTTGACAAGCCTTAATGATTCGAGTCTGAGTGTACTTGCAGTATATTTGGACATAATGTTTATTCTGTCTGAAATGCCTCTTTATTCTTCATAGGCACAATAACCTCACTTCCCCTAACCCAAGCTCCATCGGGCTAATGATCTAGTTCAAGACAAAAATCAAGTGTTACCTCCCTGGGAAGGTATGAACTATTTGTGTATATTCCTGATAAACAGCTTCATCAGAGTCAGGATCAGCTGAAAAAAGCAGAAAACTCAATAAAAGACTACCTTGAACATTGAAAAGCTTATTTCTTACACATATAAAGCATATCTACTCAGGGAAAACTCACAAATCTCTAGAAACTGTCCTATAGAAAATGAATGAACTTATCCTGTGTACTAGGAGCCTCAGTCCAATGAGAGGTGGTCTACAGAGTTTATAATTATCAGCTCACAATTTTAAGTTGGAGAGACACCAATTTCTATAGCTTTGTAGTAATGCCCAAAGAATCATTAGAAAACACTGGACTGCAGTGCACAATTTTATATTTTAGTATGAAAAAAAATAAGAACAGTGATAGGAGAAAAAGACTCGAGGCACACTGCAAACCTATTTTCTCTCAAGACTACAGAAGAAATGCAATGAGAGGACTCTAGCCATGTGAACCCTTTGAAAATAGTTTTTGCTATAATTTCCTCTCCAGTAAGGGTAATCATTGCCCTTCTGTATGGTTCTCCAACTGCAAGTACATTTCAGGAACTGGCACAGAAGACTATGAAGAGTTCTGCTAATGATGGCCAATGTTTTTAAACTATGTGAAAGCTGGGATAATAGTTGAAGGGAGACCCATTTACTCAGTTCTCCTGGGTAATTGTCCTAACTGCCAAGTACATAGGGAGACTGTACACATCTGCAACCAGATATTGCAAATAGGAAAATCAGCTCCTATTCTTCATTCTATTAGCATCAGACTTCATTTGAAAAGAAGTAACATTCAGAGCAACATTCCTTCCATCTATAGTTACTGCCCTAGATTTTACTAGACAATATTGGCTATTTGATTCTGATGAAGGATAGTTGGAAGAAGGGCAGGCAGGGACAAGGGGTCCCCCCCCCTGCCGACCTAAGAGGAAAACACCCTTAAAAGGATCTTATAGCCATCCTAGAAGGAGCCCTCCACCCTTACCCACGTGATAGGTAGATGGCAAAAACCTGATTGGGTAACAAGTGCATGGAAGGGTTAATCAGATTAAAAGAGGCAGCCAACAAGCCCATAAAAACCCCTAGACTTAGAAACTCCAGTGGTAACCCTCTCGGGTCCCCTGTCTCTTCGGGAGCTTCATACCATCACTGAATAAACTATGCTTTGCTGCACACCCACTCTTAGTCTGGTCTACCTCTTCATTGTTCGAAGCAGTGTGACTGAGAACCTTTGGCACCAAAGGAGAAATCCTGTAACAATTCCAGTATTAACTTCAAGAAAGTGACCTCCCAAGGACTGAGAGAGAGAGCTATGTCACATGTTTCTTCTCAATTCTTGGAAAGATGATTTTGAATCAAGTAAAACTGCTTTTTTAAAATTCAGATTATTGAAAATCATTTTAGAGGGACTAATTCTGCTCAATAGTGTTTTTACACTATCAAGGTGATAGGTGGCACTTAAACATCGTGGTTGTGTTCTAAAATGTGGTTGGGATTTTGTCAGTGACCTAAAATGTCCCTATTGGAGCTTTCATGATCTCTCTTTTTCAATCTCTGTCTCTCTATCTCTGCCTCCCTGTCTCTGTCTCTCTGTCTCAATCTAATTCCTGTTCTTGCTCCTGCTCTCATTCTCTTTCTCCCTCTCTCCCAGTCCATAAATGTCTCTTCACCTCATATTAAATACCATACAACACTTTTTTGGATAATTTTATTTGATAGAGAAATCATCTAAATAAAGCTCTGGAAGAATATAATTTGAACTATTGAGAGAGGAAAGGGGTTGAATATTTAGACATTGTTCACACTTGAACATTGACTTTACTAGCTCATAAAAATCTGAGAAACAAACAGAAAGGAAGCAGGAAGGAAGGGGGTGAGAAAGGAGATGGTTGGAGGTAGAGAAGGAAGAAGGGAGGAAGAAAGTAGGGGGTGAGGGAGAGAAGGAAGACTAGTCCTTCAAATCACAGGAGATGTGTTTGTGAAAGGCTAAAGGAATGGATTGGTTCTGATGAAAGCTATGGCATTTGAATTCTATAGTACATGTTTAAGTTCTTTAAAAAGACACTTTAAAATGGGTAAAACAATGATTTAAAGAGAAATGTAACATTGCCTCATTACCTTTAGAAAATCACTTGGTAAAATTCTCAGGAATTTTACTCAACTGGCAGAGACTCAACACATTAAAACAATCCATCAAGTCTAAAGAGAAAAAATGAGAATAAAATTCTAACTATATATTCTAAATTCTAACTATATATATTTTTTACTGCTTTTGGTGTCAAAATAGAAAAATGTATCTCTTCGCTTTGATTCATGCACCGTTCTTCAGTTGGCTTTATAGAATTGAATTTAAATTAGGCTTGACTATACAGGAGTTTGCTACAGGTGTTCTAGAAAAAAAAATCATCTTTTTGGTTTAAATCTTGATTCCTAAATAAAAAAGCCCCAGGTTCGCTTTCATATGTCATGGTAAAAATCAGCTAGAAACAATCATATCTGTCCTTAAAAAAATGTTTTAAAATTGGCTCCAAACTTTCATCTTCCAGATGGGCAGCCTCAAGCAGGCCCTGCTGGGGTGGTATATTAAAGGCCTAAATATGCCTCCAGTCTACACATGGATTCCCCAGGTTGACAATAAATATTTAAAGAGTTGCTGGTGTGTCACAAAAACAAAACTGCACCTTGTGTCTATGTAGGATGGTTTATAAATAAATCTGTTTTCCACTTTTTTTCTTGTCATTTTTATTTAAAGGGGCTGAATCAGCTGCATTTTCATGGGCTCACCACTACACTCAGCCACATGGCTGAGTCAGAAGCTACAAATAGGTGCCATTTGAAATCATCCATATGTCCTATGAATGTTACCAGTGTACACATTCATGTTTCCAGTAGAAAATATTGCTCTCTCTCAGAGACCCAGATGACACCACTTGAGCCGCAGGAAGACTATATACATTCATTCATTTGCAAACATTGTTCTAGGCACTTCTAAGCACTGTGACTGTAAGTCAGGATAATAATATTGGTAACAACTAAGCAACAAATGTCATTCATTGAACAATGATTTTATGGCAGACATAGCATTTTGCATCATTTAACTCTCTCCAAAATTCTTTGAGATGGATATAATCCCATTTTTATAGATATGAAACCTTAAGCTTGAAGGCAATGTTTTTATTGTCACACAAGTATAAACCATAGAACTAACAGATCTTCAAACTGGGACTTACTGTGTTTCCTTATTCACTTTAAATAAGTTATTAAAATTAGCTATACAGAAGGCCACCTACATCTAAGATGTGTTGACATATTGGTTGGGGAAAAAATGACCCAAAAAGGCCCTATCTAATAGGAGAAGGATGACTGCTAGCTGAAAGCAATAGCAGGCAGAGAAAGGACGAGGGGGTGCATCAGCTCTAAGTGCATAGTGAAAGCTACATAGTAATATGGTCCCAGTTTCCCATTAGATTTTTTGTTAAAGTTTTGAGTTCCATAATTACAAAAAAAATTTTTTTACCAAAGAAATTCAGGAAAACAATGAGAAGATTTGCTTCTTTTTATTGAGTGTTAACTCTGAATTAGAAATTGTACTAAGTGCTTACACAGTTTTTCAATTCAGTCCTACCTGTGAGGCAAATACAGATCGGTGTTCCCATTGTTTATTGAGGTGTAGTGAGATGGAGCGGTTTCCTTAAGTTCATATAGTTCATAAATGCAGGACCAGGATTTGAATCTAGTCAATGTTCTTCACCACTACCCCTGCTATCTCGTACATTGCTACACAACTAATACAGGAGAAAATTTAGTTGGTACAGAAATATATTCCACTTCCACCTTTTCTTTTTGAGGTATAATTGAGATGTAACATTTTATTAGTTTCAAGTGTACAAGATAATGATTAGATATTTGTATATATGTTTTGCAAAATGATCAGCACAGTAAATCTAGTTAACATGTCACCATAGTTATATATATTTTTTTGTGATAAGGCTTTTTAATATTTGCTCTCAGCAACTTTCAAATATGTAATACAGTATTATTCACTATAGTGACACTGCTGTATATTATACCTCCATGACTACTTATTTTATAACTGTAAATGTATACCTTTTGACACTATTCACCCATTTTGCCTCCCCCCACTTCTGGTATGCACCAATCTGTACTCTGTATCTATAAGCTTAATATTTTAGATTCCACATTTAGTGAAATCAAACAGTATTTGTCTTTCTCTGCATGACTTATTTCACTTAACATAATGCCTTCAAGATCCATCCATGTTGACACAAACAGCAAGATTTCCTTCATTTTTACTGGCTGAATAATATTCTGTGTGTGTGTGTGTGTGTGTGTGTGTGTGCGTGTGTGTGTGTGTGTATGTATTACATTTCCTTTTATTTATTCATCCATTGATGGACACAGGTTGTTTCCATGTCTTGGCTATTGTAAATAGTGCTGCAATGAGCATGGGTGTGCGTTTATCTTTTCAAGCCAAGTGTTTTTATTTTCTTCGTATAAATATCCAGAATTGCTGGATCATATGGTAGTTCTATTTTTAACTTTTTGAGGAACTTCCATACTGTTTTCCATAGTGGCTGCACTAATTACATTCCCACCAACAGTGTGCGTTTTCTCCACATTTTTACCAACACTTGGTATTTCTTTTCTTTTTGATAATAGTTAATCTGGCAGGTATGAGGTGATAGCTCATTGTAATTTCGATTTGCATTTCCCTAATGATTAGGGATGGTGGATATGTTTTTATGTGCCTATCAGCCATCTGTAGGTCTTCTTTGGAAAAATGTCTATTTGAGTCCTCTGTCCATTTTTTAATTGGGTTTTTTTTATATTAAGCTGTGTAAATTCTTTATATATTTTGGATATTAACCTCTTATGGGATATATGATTTCCAAATAATTTCTCATGTAGTAGGTTGCCTTTTCATTTTGTTGATGGTTTCCTTCACTGTGCAGAAGCTTTTTAGTTTGATGCAGTCCCACTTGTGTTGATCTTTGCTTTTGTGGACTTTGCTTTTAATGTCAGATCCAAGAAAATCATCATCAAGACTGATGTCAAGGAGCTTATAGCCTATGTTTTCTTCTATGAGTTTCATGGTTTAAAATTTTACATTCAATTCTTTAATGCATTTTCAGTTAACTTTTGTATGTGGTGTGAGGTAGTAGTCCAGTTTCATTTATTTGCATGTGAGTGTACAGTTTTCCTAATGTCATTTATTGAAGAGACTATCCCGTCCTCATTGTATATTCTTAGCTCCTTTTTCATAATTTAATTGACCCTGTAAAAATGGGCTTATTTCTAGAATCTCTATATTTTATTCAATTGATCTGCTTTTGTGATGATACTGTTTTGATTGCTGTAACTTTGTAATCTAGTTTGAAATCAAGGAGTGTGATGTCTTTTATTTTACTTGTGATTTAATCTCCACTCCCCTGAGATGGCAGTTCTAGACATTTCAGATAAAAATCAAATACAGAAAAAGTGTTATCCACCCATTATAATAACAAATATGTATTGAGCATTTTCTTCATGACAGGCATTCAAGTGTTTTATTTAATTCTGACCAAAGTTCATAATATAATTATTTTAATTTTGTCTTACTTTATAGATGGGAAACTGGGACACATTAATTTATCTCACAAATGTATTAGTATCTATTGCAGTGTAACAAATTATCACAAAGTTAACAGCTTAGAACAACACATATTTATTATCTCAGTTTCAGAAATCTGGTGACTTAGCTGATTTAAATTTTTACAAGGTTGCAGTCAAGGTGTCAGTCAGGGATAAGGTTTCATCCAAAGGCTCTTGGGAAGGATCTACTTACCAGCTCACATGAATGTTAAGGTTTAGTTTTTGTAAGCTATTGGACTGAAGGCCTCAGTTGCTTTTCTAGACATTGCCAGAACAGTTCTTAGTTCCTTGTTGTGTGGTATTCTCCATATAGTTTTATCAAAGTCAGCAAATGAAACTCTGCTGTCAAGACAGAAATTATTCGGAGTGCCTGGGTGGCTCAGTGGGTTAAAGCCTCTGCCTTCGGCTCAGGTCATGATTTTAGGGTCCTGGGATCGAGCCCCGCAACGGGCTCTCTGCTCAGTGGGAAGCCTGCTTCTCCCTCTCCCTCTGCCTTCCTCTCTGCCTACTTGTGATCTCTCTCTCTCTGTGTTAAAAAAAAAAAAAAGAAGAAGAAGAAGTTACTCTCTTATGTAACTTATTCACACAAATGGCATTCTATTATTTTTCCTATATTCTATTGGTCACATGCAAGTTTCACCCACACTCAAGAGAAGAATACACAGAAGCTTAAATATCAGGAGGCAAGGACCATTGAGAAACATGTTGTAGTCAGCCTACCACAACAAATATTTTTAAGCACCTACCATGTACTCTTAAAACATATTCGAGAGGTGCTTAAAGTGGCCAAGAACACATTTTGAGGTGGAAAATTAAATAATTGAAGGAAGAAATAAGAAAAAGGAAGCCATTTAGGAGGGATTTCAACAATATCTAAAACTCCTCTCAGAAAAAAAAAAGTCCTCTCAAATATAATCTATATAGAATAAGTTTGGAGCTAGGAGTAACATGAAACTTCATATCAAAAGATGAGATTCAGGGCGCCTGGGTGGCTCAGTGGGTTAAAGCCTCTGCTTTCGGCTCAGGTCATGATCTCAGCGTCCTGGGATCGAGGCCCACATCGGGCTCTCTGCTCAGCAGGGAGCCTGCTTCCTCCTCTCTCTGTCTCTCTGCCTACTTGTAATCTCTCTCTGTGTCAAATAAATAAATAAAATCTTTAACAAAAAAAAAAAAAAAAGATGAGATTCAGTCCACATGCACAATTAAGCGATAATGACTTACCCGTCTCAAAAAGTAGGCAACCTATCATGAATTTGGATATGTTTTGTTCAAGAGAATGTAGTATTTTCCAATATCTAATGCAGATGAATGTAAAATTGTTTATTTACAGTTATCAATTTATTTTACTTTTCAATAAGACAAACTATTTCATCACAGAACTGACAATTAGAGTCTATTTGAAGATGATGCCACTACAAACCTTCTTCTAAAAATCTGCTTTTAATCATTTTTTCTTTTTTTTCTTTTTGTTAAATTAATGCAAAGGAGAGTCATACCTAACTCTCAATGCTTTTGTCATCATTTTTGCTGTAGTGAAATATCACTAAAGTTGTCAAGTATTGATCTTTACTGGAGTTTGAAAGTCCTTTTAGGGAATATTCAAGTATATAAAGAAAAGGGATGCATAACCAGCAAATTGGATAGGTTAACTGTACAATCTGAAGTGACTTCTACTGTTTGCTTCAAAAACATTCTATATTGAAGAAAAAATAGAAAATAAAAATTTCTGCTATTGAGTCATCACCAAAACATCTTATTATAGCTCTCTACCCTTTTTTTCTATGCATATATATACATAAATGCATGCAATAATATTTACTTGCTTGCAGTCATCCTTGAATTTTTTCTTTTTCATACACCTCTTATTCAACCCTCAGAATATATCCAGAGTCCATTGTGATGAGTACTGGGCTTTGTATGGAAGTACTGAATCACTACATTGCACACCTGAAATTAATATTACACTGCATGTTAACTGGAATTTAAATAAAAACTTAAAAAATGAAAAAAAAAAAAGAATATATCCAGAGTCCAAATACCTCCCTTCATATCCACTGCTCTAGCTCAGTCCACCATCAGTTCTCCTGACTGGTGTCTCTTCCACCCTCGCACCGTATAGTCCACTGTCTACACAGCAGCCAGGACCATCCTTTTAAATGTAGGTCAGTTTATGTAGCATCTTTGCTCAGAACCTTCCACTGGTTTGCCATCGTAGTTAGTCAAAGCAATCAAAATCCTTACCTTTTGTCCCAGAAGACCTTATGATGTGTATCACTTCTTGCATTTTCCGTCTTTCCCTTCCACTTGTCCTCTTGCTCACTCTTTGGCACACTGGTTTCCTTGCCATTCTTGAACACACCAACACATCCTTTTTTGGCCAGCCTTTGTGCTTGCTCATTATCTGCTGGACTACAGTATCCTTCTCCCAAATATTCCCGTGACTAGTTTCTCATTTCTTTTAGAGCACTGCTCAAAGTTTACCTTATCAGAGAGACATTTCTTGACCACCTCCCACTTTGTTACTTTTTATACTTCTTATCTCATTTTATCTCAGTGAACGTCTTATGTATTTACTTAATTATTGCTTGTCATCCCCACTAGATTGTAAGCTCCGTGAACAAGAACGGGACTAGGATTTTTTTAGTTCACTGCTGTATCCCTACTACCAAAGACAATTCCTGGCATTTACTAGGTGCTTATTAAGTTTTGTTGAATGGATGAATAAACAACTGAATTAAAAATAGTAGTAGTGATAACAATAATATTATATTAATAAACTTGTTTTTATTTAATATTTAATAATATATAATATCAATGAGCTTAAAGCTATATCATCAATTTTTTTTAATGTGCCTAGTATTTTTTTTTAAATAGACTCCATGGCCAATGTGGGGTTTCAACTCACAGCTCTGAGATCAAGAGTTGCGTGCACTACTGTCTGAGCCAGCCAAGCATCCCTCTATGTGCCTAGTATTCTAATGTATCGTGGAATACTTATTCCACCCATACTTTTGGGTCTTTATTTTATTTTCCCAAGTTTTCCAGATGATAGACAATATTATAGCAAAAATATTATACACAAATGGCACATATACACACATATATTTAGTATAATTTTCTAGAAGTGAAATTCTTAATTCAGAGAGAATACTAATTCAGACAGAGTAATACATATCAAAATATCTACCAGAAAGATGGTACCTTGCTTCCAGCGAAATATGAAAATATTAGTTTTCTCATATCTTAGCTAAGACCTAATATTACCAGGCTTTTAAATTTTCCCCAACCAAGAAAACATAGTGTATTTTTCTTTAAAATTTTCATTTCTTCAATTACTAATGAAGTTGAACGTGTTAGACATTTTATGAACTAGCATTTTATATATTTGCTCAGTGTTCATTTTTTTTTAAAGATTTTTATTTATTCATTTGACACAGAGAGAGAGATTACAAGTAGGCNAGCATTTTATATATTTGCTCAGTGTTCATTTTTTTTTTAAAGATTTTTATTTATTCATTTGACACAGAGAGAGAGATTACAAGTAGGCAGAGAGGCAGGCAGAGAGAGGAGGAGAGAGGAGGAAGCAGGCTCCCTGCCGAGCAGAAAGCCCGATGCGGGCCTCGATCCCAGGACCCTGGGATCATGACCTGAGCCGAAGGCAGCGGCTTTAACCCACTGAGCCACCCAGGCGCCCTCAGTGTTCATTTTTAAAAAATATTTGTGTATTATAAACACACTTTAGTTTGTCATTTACATCTATATTTTATGGTAATTTTATTTCTATAAAAAATTTGTTTGGTTAATCAAATTTATACTTCTAGTCGATAAAAAGTCCACCTTAAACTGCTTAGACTCATAAATGAGATCATGTATGATCAAATGTGCTTGGAGACTCAAGATTAAGACTCCTTGAAACATTTTCTGTTAATAGATTTTTCCACCTAGAGCTTTAAGAGAGCTTTGTTAGCATTTCTCAGTATTTTCCATGCACAGTCATTAAGACTACAAAAACAATCTTAGAATGTCAAGTTGAAACTTCAGGGGTGAATGAAACAAAATTGATCTAGCTATAAGTACACTATCTTGTTATATTAATTTGGTGCACTTACTTCACTAGAGGCCTGGTTAATCAGCCCACTTCTTTATACTTACATTTTTAGATTCCCCCTTTGATAGTTGGAATCATATTGTTATATAATATTATGACTCTTAAATTCTTTGGGGGTCATTTACCTCCTTTATTTCTCAAATAACATTAACAGCTTACATAAGTTGAGTGTCTGAATTAAGATCACTCTGTAACAAGACTAAAAGCTAGGTCGTTTGAGTTTCATACTATATTATGCTTCTCCTCCATGGATCACCATATAAGTGTTTAATTTCACCCAATTATTTGATTTCTGAAAAAAACAAATGTAAAATTCTATAGGGTAATTGGGACATTAAGGGTTATTCTAAAAGGAACCTGTTTGGTTGTTGATCAGAGTCTAGAAAAGGGCTTCTCAGTTACTTTCTCTCCACTCCTAGTCTAGGGATACCATTTTCATTAAAAGTGCCTAGGAGAAGAGAATCTCTGCATAGAAAACAGCAAGAACTGAATTCTCATTTATAGGAAATTCTTCATAAAAAATAGGGGGATTATAAAATAATCCAAATTTCCAAACCCCTGGGAACAGCACTAGGACTCAGTATTACAATCCAGGTAACTGAAGATATTTCAGAGGAAGTTGGGGGAGGGGTGGATGGAGAATGTAGCTGATGAGGGCAAAAGAAAGAATGAATCAGATACAAAAGCAGGGGCAGAGAGCAGATCGAACTGGTTAGAAAGTGACAATGGAGTAAAAGATAGACCAGAAAGCCAAACTAAACAAGAAATTCTGTAAGAAATTACTGTGATTGGGATGCCTGGGTGGCTCAGTTGGTTAAGCAGATGCCTTCGGCTCAGGTCATGATCCCAGGGTCCTGGGATGGGTCCAGCATCACACTCCTTGCTCAGCGGGAGCCTGCTTCTCTCTCTGAGTCTGCCGGCCACTCTGCCAGCTTGTGCTCTCTCCCTCTCTCTCTGACAAATAAATAGAAAAATAAAATCTTAAAAAAAATAAGTAAAAAAGAAATTACTCTGATTGTTTGGACTGGCTATCTGGCCCTCTCTGTCTTTTTCTTAACATGGTCAGGGGCTGGATGCCTGGAGAGATGCTTGATTCCTAGCAGTCCCAGGCTTTGCATTTAGGATCAACACTGTTCTCAGCCCAGTTCCTCAGAGTCTATTGAGTTAATTCTGCTCTCACTTCTTGGCTATTGCATAGGGCTTGGGGTAAGAAAACTCAAAATCAAACCTCAGATTCACTATTACTATGTGACTTTGGACAATTTGGTTAAAGTCTTTGAATATGTGTGTGTATAATTATATATATATATGTATATGTGTGTGTGTGTATATATATATATACATATATACACACACATATATATATATGGCTTAGCTTCCTAAATGACACATAGTAAGTGTCCAGTAAATGATATGTACTGAGACTATGACTCTTTCTATCATACTCTAATTTATTAAACTTTTAAATTGTTTTTAAATCTTTGTATTCATACTCAGTGGTCCAGTTAGGTTTCTCTTTTACTTTGGGGATGTAAGTTAAAAATAAAATGACATAAAGGTAACAAAAAGATAAAATAAATTCTATTTTGCCTTAAGGTTTCTTGCTCAGTGTTTATTTTGATACATTGAGCGAAAACAGATAAGGAATTAATTCTAATTAAAAAAATGAATCTGGAAGCTAAAGAAAATGAAAGAAAACCTCACAATTTCCTAACAAATTAGAAGTCTCAAGAGAAATGAATCCATGACAACACAGTCCTACATCATGCACAGAACCCTTTTTATTATTTCTGATTATAATTTCTCTAATTCATACAAATGACCTGCATTTCCCTGGTGTGTGAGTCGTCCAGAAGACTGATAACAAAAAATTTGCAATCCTGTAATTCAAGATAAGTACCCATTGCAAATATGGGAGAGTGACATCAGTCCCTGGAATTTAGAGATCATAATTACAAACATTCAAAAAATAACTTAAATTTACTAAAGGCAGACATAGTATAGAATTCAACGTAATAAGAATACATTCATTTAAGGTACAACATTTTGTGTTAATAGTTGCTTAGTATAAAATTTCTAAACTCTCTTGAAATTCAGATACCAAGTTTAGTGTTTGTTTCCTCATTTATTTTATTCAGGTATTATTATGAAAATTCTTCCACTGTTCAAAAACTTACTTATCTTTCTAGCTTTTGGCAATTCAACAACTGGTGGAATTTCTTTTAAAAATAAAGTTAAGTGTAATTAAATTGTTAACATTATTATATTTTACATGTTTATTCTTTTATTTTATTTTTAACACAATGGTATTCTGATAAATGCTATATTTTATATACATGAATACTATCTCTATGTCTCTCACTTTTCTCACTGACTCATACCTACCCAGTAAGCCAGTAAATATTCCTAATTTGGGTTAGTATCTCCAAGTCATATCAATATTTTTCTTGGCTCAAAAGGGCTTACTAAAGGTTCTAAGAGAAATCTGTTTTTTGTGTTAATTATAATTGTAAAAATAAAGGCTATTACTATATGGACATATATTCTTTTTTCAGTATCAGTCAAAAGCATATTGTTTTCAAAGATAGAGTCAGGAAACATAAGTTCAACTTTACAATTTCAATTAAATCCAGTGAAATGGGTCTTACACACTGCTTGGGAAAGTAAATGCAGAAGAGGGCCAGCTTTCTGGAGGGCAATTTAAAACTCTTCATTTATCTAAATTTTCATGTATTTTGTTAAATTAATTTCACTTCTATAAATGTAGCTAATAGGGGAAAATCAGAGATGTATGCAGATATTTATGAAAAAGACAGTAAATATAACAATATTTTACCATAGCAAATTGAAACACCTAAAATATCTAGTTGTATGGAATTCATTAAATAATTCTAAGTTCTGTCTATATAATACAATATAGCATTTAACTTTTTTAAAACATTTAACTATTTTTAAATCAATGTGGAGGGACATGGAAATATGCTTTTAACATAAAGTTAAGCAAAAATAAAAACATTATAACCCTAATTTTGGAAGGATATATATCAAAATTATCCCTGTAATTATTAACAGATGATAGGATTAGGAGAGGGTGCCTGGGTGGCTCAGTGCGTTAAAGCCTCTGCCTTCGGCTCAGGTCATGATCTCCGGGTCCTGGGATGGAGGCCCGCATCGGGCTCTGCTTGGCAAGGAGCCTCCTTCCTCCTCTCTCTCTGCCTGTCTCTCAGCCTACTTGTGATCTCTCTCTCTGTGTCAAATAAATTAAAAAAAAAAGATAAAAGGATTAGGAGAAAGTTTTATTTCCTATTTTAAATATTTTATGTTTAACATAATAAACATATACAACTTATATAATCATAATAAAATGGTAAGTGATACAAATGGTATATACAATTTGTATCTATAGCTACAGCACCTTATGAGCACAAGTTCATTGACAAGTGGCTGTTTTATATTGCACGACATATTATTTTCTTGATTAGCTCAAGCTCCACATATCCCTCAAATTTACTACTCTTCCATAATTTCATAATTCCATTTATTTTACTACTATTTGCTTAGTCATCCAAGATAGAAATTTAAATTCATACTGATCTGCATTTCTTTTGTTGTCCCAAAATAATTAGTTCCAAAGTTCAGGTCATTATTTCTCCTAAATGGTTCTTGAGTATGTCTTTTTCCTAAATCAAGGACTTCTATAGAAAAAGGCTTCAAAGTTCTAAATATGTTATATAAAGTTCACAAAAATATATTGAGCTTAATATTTTGGAATCCAACTCAGCCATATGTTCTAGCCACCCCAAACTCTTTACATTTCCTAAGTAAGAAATGCTATTCCCTTTAAAACTTCAACTTGCTATATAAAACACCAAAAATGCCTCCTCTTCTCTGAATTCTCTTCTGAGTATTCTTGGGGCAATTAACTGAGCCATTTTTATTGCTCCTCAGCCTACTTTTGAAGAACCCAGCATATGGAGTTGTAATTATTTGCTTTCTGTATGTTCTCTTTACTAGATTGTGGTCTCCTTTTCAGAAAGGACCATACTTTGAATCTTAAATTTGAATCTTTTTTTTCTGTCCCTAATACTAACAGAGGGTGAAATATATGGTAGGCATTTATTACTTTTTTTTACTGTATAACATTGTTTTGATTTTTACTTTGTGTTGTGCTTCTAAATTCAAAAGATTCCTATTGCTCAATTGATAAATACATCTATTTCACTTCAGTCTCTGTTCATACAATACTTAGAATTTATACTGATGTCATTTAATAGTCAGAAAAGCAGCCCATATTTAAGAAGAATATATTATTAAGATGATTATAGTGACTTTGTAAGGAAATCTATCTTTGCTGAAAAATCTACTAAGTCCCAGGATTTTGTCAGATACTTTAGATGTTTAATTTTGTTTAATTCCTTACTTAAAAATGAAGAAACTAAAGCGCAGGATATTTAAATAAACTTGGTAAGATCTCATAGCCAATAAGCATTGGATTAGATATTTTCTGAGCTCAGTCACAAAACTGTTACAAAAGCAAGAAATAATAGTACTATAGAATTTAAATTATCTTGATATTTGTAGGAAATATCACTAAATTAAGTAGTAAATGTTTTGCCTGATCCCGAATTCTCGTTTCCCTTATGTATCTGCAATTGATGAGATATTTGACAAAGTATCTCAAGACATCCTTAGGGATAATACCAAGAAATATAGGCTAGATATTAATGTAACTAAGGAGGAAAAAAAAGGGCTTATATTGTGACACTTACAGGCTGTTAATGGATTGATCCCAATCTGTTACCACTTTATTAATTCTTTGAATAAAGAATTAGCATAATTATCACATTTGCAGATAAAATTGTAGATGTGACAAAAATACACTGGAGGAGAGAAGCAGGGTGAAATAATAAATACAGGGATTAGAAGATTGGACTAAATCTTTAGAAATTACATTTAAAAGGAATTAATATAAATTCTTGGTTTTGTTTCCAAAAATCCGAGTAACATATTAGGAAAAGATAACTGAATAGCAAACAGAGGTAGAGAAAATAGAATGAAAGGAAAGATTTTTTGTTTTCCTTTATCAGCTCAAGGAAAATCAATAGGACATGTGGCTCCCTCAGACAAGAAAACAAAACCAAAGGCGGGGAGAAACATTTGCTGCCTGAGCTAACTGTAAAAAAATCATTTCCACTAATGAATGCAGAATCTTCCATATTTTAGCAGCTAGTAGTAAATGAGGGTCTCTCAGTGGGGTAGGGCATCTGATAAAACTGACCTTGTAATGCTGCTAAAGTTCAGAGGCGACCAAGAAACTCAAGCGGCACCTCGGGGAGCTGGGAGAACAGTTTATTACGCCACCGGGTCCAGCGGAATAGTTTCACAAAGGCCGAGCACCTAGTTGCGATTAGGGAGGGCATTTATAGGCAAACTAGGAATTTTTCACGAGTTCATACCTACCGCTGATTGGTTCCGGGGCCCTGCACAGGTCTTTGTTTAGGTCTTTGGCGGGGTCTCACCACTGATTAGCTCCAGGGCCCTGCAGCAGGTCTTTATCTATGAGGGAGTGACTTGGCAGGGGAGGGCCAAGTTGTCCTTGGGAGCTCCTCATCTCAGTGAGGAGGCCATTTTGGGGCGTTTCCGCCTCAATAACATTGTCAATACATTTTGCCTTTTTGTCACTTAATATAGTGTCCATCATAAAGTTGGATGCTAGTAGGCATTGCTCCCCACCAATAAAGCAAGTAAGCCTGCTTGGAATTTTCAGAGATTTTACTGAACTCTAAGGGAAAACTAAAGAGAAATTATCAGAGAAATCAAGAAATATAGAAACAGTTTCCCTTACAAGATTTGAGTCCAAGGCTCAAACTCTGCCTCGGTCTATAGGTTATCCCAAAAGAAAGATGAACTCTTTACCCTGAATGAGCTCATAGAACTTCTAGGCAAGAGTCAAAGTTATCTCTTAGCTCTTAGTTTGCCCGCATTTGGAGAATGCCACCTTTTGATTCATTTTCCAGGAACCAATTGCCCAAATATCTTGTTCTCTTGATAAATCCTAGTCTTCTACAATATAGTTCAGCATTTAGGACAAAAACCCTGATTCTTCCATAATTAGTCAGGTTTATGTTGCATGAATAACTTAATTTCACCTTTCATGTGACTCTACCTCCTATACTTTTTCATGCTCCAAAGAGTAATAATATTCTAACTCAAAAATCTGTCCTGAAAGACTCTATATTACAAGGGATCTGGGGTCAAAAAATTTGGGAAACACTGCACTATGTTCATCCCTCTGGGAGTCTGGCACAGTTAACATTAAAATTTCTGACGTGTTCTACAATTTAAAAGCCTGTTAGATTTAAATTTGCTGGAACTTGAGTTAACTGAAAGTTTTCCAAGCTAATTTGATCAAAGAACAAATTATGTATATGTATTGTGTATGTGTACAACACCAATTAATTTCCCATGGAAGATAGTTTTTTCCAATATTGCCCTAACTAAAGAAGTATACAGTCAGATCTTACATGTAAACATGTAACAAGCAGGTCATGCCCTTTAGAAAATAATGTTTCTAGAACTAGATGGGCCTTGCTTTAAGTGTTCAAACACATAGGATTTCATTTCTGAAAACCTTTTCTCCAAATAATCTGGACATATGTAATTTTTTTTTTTTTTGGAAAAAACAAGAGGTTTTATAAAAGTATTAAAACCTGCCCCATGATTTCTGTTTGGAATAACTGGGGATGAGATACTTAGCATGAACAAGAGGGATATAGGGTTGGAAATGTTATTGATTGCCTCAATAACTGCAATGAAATAAATCCATGTCAAGCAAGTTTAGGGTTTTTGTGTATTATCTCAAGACAAAAACAAGGGTCTCTAAGTAGATTGTACAGGGAGACTTCAGCTCGTTGTAAAAAACTTAATAACTATTAGAGCTATCAAATATTTAATAGGGTGATTCCCAAAGATATAGGATTCTCATTATTGGGAGACATTCTTTGGTTCACCTGCAGTCTAGGTACTTACATAACTCCTATTGAAAATACAAAGGTGACTTCTGGAAATGCATACCTAACCCAGAAGCATGCACATACACATAATAGTAAAAAATCATTTTCTATAGCCTGAATAGAGAGATCTTTTCAAAGGTCTGTAAATATGCAAAGGGAGTGATTAATTCCTTTTCTTTTAGTTACAAGTATTTATTGAAATTCCAGTTAGATAACATACGGAAGTTAATGATTCATTACTTATGTATATAACACCCAGTGCTCATCACAACAAATGGCCTCCTGAGTGATTAGTTTTAACTAGAGACATTGAACCTGTTTTACAGATGGTGTTTTTGCATACACCAAAAGTTATCTTAGCCAAAATAGTGAGGAGAGGAGTCTAGTTTCTATGGGTTCTATGATTTTGAGGTCTTGAGAATATCTATTTATCATCAAATTCCATTATGTTTAAATTCTATTTATTATTTTTAAATCACATCAAGTTTAATAAGTTGATTCTCCCATTCATTTGCATTCTTGAATTCTTTCTTCTGTTATTGAGTTCAACCAGATAAGAATAAGTAATCAGAAAATATTTAATTTGAATGATATATAACCATTAAATCCAAAGAAAATACATGGTTAATTATTTTATTGTTCAGTACTTAAGATTTTTACATAAAACATTTTCTTTTACTGTTGTCTCCAAATGCTATTTTAATGACTATTATTCCTAAAGTACATATATAAAGGAAGAGGCTAGACAATTAGAGATTTTCAGAATTGGAAGAATAAAAATAATCTTAAATAATCCTAGAAATAGTTGTGCTAATTAAAGTTTTGACTGAAATGAAAAATAAATTGATACACAAAGTTGTACCAATCTCTGAAAAGCTCTCTGACTGAAAAACCTCAAATCCCACAGTCAGGTAATAATCCACAGAGGAAATACAAAGTTCATTCAAAATAACGGAGATAAGGCAGAATTAACAGAAAATTACCTGGGTAAGTAACATATCAAGATAGTGGCAATGTTGAGTGGTCATTGCCTAATAGGCTTAATAATCTGCTTTCAGAAGGCTCAATTCAGTGAGTGGAGCCACCTACCTCTACTATACATGGCTTTAGGGACATCTGGTGCAAATCCATTATAAACCCTGAATTTGTGCTCCAGATCTTGCCCTCTGACCTACTCAGAGTCATGTGACAATGTGATTTCTGCTCTAATAAGATAATAACATTTTCTAATGAATCTATAAACTTAAAACATCAAAATAGTTGAACAGTCCAAATACCATCTGTGGTGACCGGACAGGAAGCTAAGAGGCTCCTTGCGGTCTTGGGGCCAGGTCAGAGACCAGCCCTACCCACCACAGTTCAGCCCTAAAGCACTGCCATAACTGCAGCTTGCAGTAGCAGGTGAACCACAGAGCAGGGAGCAGGCCTAGAAAAGCAGATTTGCCCTTAAGCTAGTTGATCTGATCTGATGCAATGCATTGTAACAGTGCTGAATGAGAAAACTGTTATTTACCTGTTGTTGATTGTTGTATTGAATTGTAAATGCAATGATCCAGGTGACTCCATCATGATTGTATTGTGCTTGAATCCTATAAAACTGCTGTAAACCAGTAACTGTCGTCTTAGCAGCATTGGTTGCGACCTTCCCTATCCCAATCGTTTACGGCTCTTTCTTTCTCATTCCCACCCGCGAACTCAGGTTTCTCTGTTCAGTCAAGGCTGGTTCCTTGCCAACCATCTAGTCTTAATTTATACCTTGTTATATTTATTTGGCCAAGGCCAGGCTTCTCCTTTGTCCATAGATCTCTTGATACATTGCTTAGGTACTGAAATGAAGTATAAGGATTTAGTATGTCTTTAATTAGCTTGCTACTAAGAAATGCAAGTGATGTCTTCCAGGTCCTTGCCTATTCTCGCACAACCATAAAATCATTCAGAAGGAAAGGAATAATAAGACAATGGGGAAGAGCCAAAAGTAAATGAAAAAAAAAATACCTAATGAAATATCTGGAAAGCAATGGTTATATTATATTAGAAAGACTTTCACTATCACCAAAATCTACTCTAGAATAAACGCCCACCCTCTCAAAAAAAAAAACCACAACAAAAACAGCTTGTATATTCCAGGTATTATTTTTAGCTTTGAACATATGATCATTATTTCAACACAAACATCTAAATGCGTAACTATTTGACACAAAGTTATATTTATAAAACTCATGAATTTTTCTCTAAAAAATCTCAAACTACCACAACCAGGCATTGTAGAACATTTTTCTTTACCTTAGTTATTATTTATTTTCCTGAGAATTTTTAGAATGAAAGAAATAGTTGATCTTTTTGTGTGTGCGTGCTTTTTTCTATGTTCTAATCTATCAATATGAACTAAATAATTTTAGTGGTGGGACTATTGGCTTATTTTAACCTTCTATCATGATATAATTTTTTAAAATATCTACTTCTATTTTTTAGAAAAAAAATAATTTTGAGAAATCTTGATAACTAAGTACACCAAAAAGGTCCAAAAATAAATATTTTAAAAATTCCATCATTTGAAATAAAATATTGACTGTTTTTAAGACCTGTTACTATATATGTAAGAAAACACTCAATAGACAACTTTTTTTTTTCAAATGGCAGTTTTGACACAAGAATACTTACATATTCACAGGTAAAATGATGTGCAGTTAAGAAATTAAATATTCTAGGGCGTCTTGATGGCTCAGTTGGTTAAGTGTTTGCCTTAGGTTCAGGTTATGCTCCCAGAGCCCTGGGATCCATCCCCACATTGGGCTCTCTGCTCGGTGAGGAACCTGCTTCTCCCTCTCTCTGCCTACTTGTGCTCTCTCTCTCTGTCAAATAAATAAAAAAAATAAATAAAATAAAATCTTTTAAAAATTAACTAATTAATTAAATATTCTTTCAGAAATACAACTGGTTTATATTTGGACTTCCAACTTACTTTGTTTAAAAATATACAGAACAGTTGGAGTGTTTCTCATAAGATTTTGGTCATGTAAGATAAGAAAGCTAATAGGGCCCAGTAGGAATCAGGGTGCTACATTTGGATCCATTAATGTTACCTTCCAACTAAATGGGTCAACATAATAAGCTCAGATAAAGCACACAAAATTGAAATTCTCTGTGCAAATTGTGTTCCTGAGGCATAATGGTGTAGTAAACATGCCGTGGGTTCTGGCGAAAGTCATAATTATGTAGATTTCTAGCTCCCCCACATACTAAGCTTATAACCTTGGACAATTCCTCTTCTTATATTTAAGAAAGACATAACAATTCTGAATTTGAGAACGATGTATCATGTATCAAACACTTAGAACAGTATATAGTGAATGGGTTACAAAAATTAGTTCCTGTTGTTATGTGTCTAAAAACTTGGGGCGGGGGCAACAGAATTAATATGACAATCATTACAGTTTGTAGCACTATATAATACCAATAATGACAGCAATAACAATACTATGAAGAAGAAATGAGGAGGGGAAGGAGAAGACCAAGTAGAAGTAGACAGACTGTTAGTCACTGTTTTGAATAATTTTGAGTTTCTTCAGATGGTTTTCATTCACTACTTTATCTTTTGTATTACTTAAGCAAAATTACATTAATGTGGGATTTGGGAGTTATATGAATCCAATTAAACTGCCATAACAAAACACCACAGACTAGCTGGTTTAAACAACAGACATTTATTTTCTCATAGTTCTGGATATCGAAAGTTCCAGAGCAAGGTGCCCACGGGATTGGTTTCTAGTGAGGCCTCTCTTCTTGGCCTCCTACTCACCACGTCCTCAAAGGGCCTTTCCTCTGTGCACCTGTAGAAAGAAATAGAACTCTGAGATCTCTTTTTCTTTTCATAGGGCACCAATCCTATGGGATTAAGGTCCCACCCTGATGGGCTTTTTAAACTCTAATTACCTTTTGAAAGACCTCTTATGCAAATATAGTCACATTGGGAGGTAGGATTTCAATATATAAATTTGGGGAGAATGCATTTCAGTCCATAACAGGGGTGGAAAGCAGAAAGGGGGTGTCATAGTGAGAATTTAGTTGCTGTAAAATCAAGGAAACTGGTTAGAAATCAAAAGAATATAATTTTTCTAATTCACAATCTCATTTACCAACCTCCTCTTCCCCCAAAAGAATTTTAAAGGATTGTCCCATATTGTTTTCTTTCATTCTCATTATTTTTGTAAATAGTTGACCCTTAAAAACCTTTATTTTTAATTTCACTTGATAAAGAACAATTGGAAAGACATCAATTAAGGGATTTCTCATTGGCTTTCTATAGCTGACATATTTACACATATTACTTGAGAAAGGCTTAACTCTCTACCATTTCACAATTATAATTTCCATTAGGGTTTATGATTATTACACTTATCTCCAGAAGCTGCCATGCTACCATCCTGTCAGCCAAAGTGCTCATCACCATATGGAAAAAGTTTGATTTGAATGAAAAACCTGGACAATCCTGCTGATGGCTTAGCTTGACTAATGACAGCAACAGCTTCATTCCACTTCAGTTAATGGTTTTCTAGACAAATTTTTAATTTCATGTTGTCTGGGGGGGCTCCCTGGCTTAGGTAGCAAGTATCTGGGCAGGAACCATGGGTCTGTGAGGTTTAGCCAGGTGGGGCCCCAGGATGTTCTGTGGTGTTGACTGCCTAGCATCAGTCTCCAACACAGGAAATTTTCTCTCTCTGGCGAGAAACTCAAATCTGATTGTTCTGATCCTCATTTTCTATCCCTTCAAGCAACTAATAAGTTTTGTTTTTGTTTTTAACCTTTAATAGAGATGTAGTTATTACATTAGTTGTTTATTTCTGCTCTTATGTACTAAGGTTTACCTCAAATTTTACTGAACTTTAACAATACATCAAACTGCACATTTGCATTAACAAACCTTAACAAACTCAAAATTATGAAATCATTTTCTTCTTAAAATATCAATCTGTCTTTAATGAAGATTAAGTGATCAAAATTATTAAGGTTTAATCTTGCAAGCAGTTGATATTGTTAATATCTTTAGCATACAGATCTATGACACTCAACCCTGATGGTCTTGGGCCGAGAGAAAAGCTTTTTAATTTTTTCTTTAAAATTAGTACACAATTTTGCTGCATTAAATAATTTTGAAAGTAAAATTAGAATTTGCCTTATTAGAAATCTGATATTTAACACGCCTTAAAAAATACTGGGTCTTCAAAATTCTCTAATTAGATTTATTTCTCTGATTGCTAATCAATCTTATGGTTACAACTCTAGATAACTGATTATATCTGGAGAGTGTAATAAGGGATATATTGCCTAGAGATTGTACTATCAGTGAACTAAAATATTAAGATCTCCTATAATCTTAGGGTTCAGCAGACAGTGATAAGTGTCTTTAGAGGCTGCAGACCCCTGGAATGGAATTACCAAAAGGTGGGATTTGAATCTCCTGGCTTAAATAAAATTCAAATAAGACATAATAATGTCTTGTAAATGACTATTTACAACATAATTTTTGTAGGAAAATTATCATGTATTTTAAAGCTCTAACACTCATAAAACCAGACCTTTATCTGGGATATGTCATTGCCATCTAACTTAGCTGTTTATTTGTATTAGTATTTATCAGTTCCTGGTCTGAGTCATGCCACCTGCTGCCTCTATCTCACTCATAGGGAGCCTCAAATTGACAGAGATACCGAGCAGCCCCACCCCCAGCCTTTTAGAAGGGCACTCTAAACATGCCAGTCACTCTGACCTGCCACCTCATTCCACAAGCTAAAGTGTTTCTTATGTTACAGTAATACTGAAGACTACTTGGTACCTCTAATTTAATATTTCAATATAGAATTTTTTTACTGAGGAAAATAATTTTTAAAGAATTAGAGAAAGCTAATATGCTACAAAAAAAACCCCTCTTGTTTACTTATTCAAATATAGCTAGTTCCAAGTTCCCATGTCCTCAGGCACTTATACAGATGGTACTATTATCGAATTGAAACAGCTAAGTGTTTTAGATCAGGGTTCTACTTCTAGCTCTTCACTTAGCTTTTAGATGAGGGTGAAAGCAGGAAATCAAATTAAACGCAATGCGAGTTCCTACCAAATCTCATTTTACTTGACTGTGTCTATATGACAAAAATTCAACCAGTAGATGGCACTATTTATTTCAGTGAGAAAGACACACTTTCATTGTCATAAAAATAAGCAATTAATTGCTGAATGTGAAAATAAGTAGACTTCACATTTTTTTGTGTCTCCCCCAATTGATTTGTATTCAAATATCACAAAAAGATGTCAAATCAACAGAGAGTTCCTCATTTAAGAATGCACAAACATACTTGCTTCTGGGACTTTGTATATTTTTCAAATAATGATGTAAGGACATAAAAAATTTAAAAATATTAATCTGAAGATTTTGTTATATGCCTTGAAAATGTAAAGTATATGTGTATATATATATTTATAGATAGATTTATATACATATTTTAAATAATTCATCCATTATACAGCTTGAAAATAATTTCCCTAATGCTTCAGCCAAAATAAACATGGTAAGTATACATTTTGAGGATCTTTCCCTCTCTTGACATGTAAATACTGATAGATTTAACATGAAAAGTGAAAATTATCATGACTCAGCTAATTTCAGAAGCAAAACAAGTATCTTTGTAGACGGAAATGGAACTGAAAAACAGTGATAAATAAGGTAGAACTTGCAGGCTCACTAGGTTTGGGGGCCAGAAGCAAGCTGATGTTAGGAAATTGGATACTTTGAGATAATGGAAACTAAATGGACATCTTGTAAATAGAGGACAGAACCCTGTTCTGTGCCTGAAACCAAGATTTCCATTCAAGTGGAAGAAATTTCAAAAAACCGTGGTTTGCTCCTGTAGCTGTGACCTGGGGAGAAAGAAGGAGGTAGTCTAGTTATGACCTGAGCCAAGCTGTCTGCTGGTTCAATTGCTGGTCTGAGGTATGGTCAACATCACAGGGCACATAAGCTCAGAATCACCAGTTTTGTAGTGGTTGCCAGACAGAAACAGCTATTAAATCTGCAGGCAGGAAATGTAGGGCTGAAATGGAGATTTATGGTCAATATTAGCCTGAAAATCAATATTCCTGACCATGTGAGAAAAAATTAATAAAGATAGGCAACATATTAAATTTCAATAATAAACATTTGTTTTGATTTAGAGGAAAAGTAGTATTCAAAGTTATAATATTTCCACACTTTAATAAAAATATGAGCCTTAATCTTGGCAGTTAACTTTGAAGGCTAAGTAGGAAAAATTAAAAATATATCTACAGCTAGACACATTCTATTGAAACTTTAGGATATCAAAAAGAAAAAGAAAAACTGGAAACTTACCAAAGAAGAAAGACAAATTCCCACACAAGACCCATAATTAGACTAAAGGTAGACTTCTTAAGAGCAACAAAGCATGCCAGAAGACAGTAATACTTTACCATTAAAGTGCTGAGGGAAGGTAGTTGTTCACCTAGGATATATTCAAGAGAGAAGGGCAAATCATTTCAGACACACAGGAAGTAAAAAAAAAAAATTACTATTCACATTTTCCCAGAAGGAACTACTCAAAAATGTACTGTAGAAAGAAGATTAAATCCAGAAAAAAAGAAAATAGGAAGCATGAAAAAACAGCATGAAAATTGGTAAAATGTGTTGACAAATTTAACTATTGATTATAAAATAGAATAACCAATATAGGCGCTAAAAATGATGAAACTAAAATACTGTCATTAGGATTGGTTGGGTAGGAGAGGGAAGGTAAAGCCAAGATCTTTGTTTGATTTAGGAGGAAGATAAAGAATGATTCTGTGTACCATGTAGGGAAAAATAGACAAAAAATAAAGAATAAACAGAGAAAATATAGAAAACTTTAGAAGTTTACATAAAAAAAAAAAAAGCAGGGGGGAATAGAAGGAAATGACTCAGAACTGTGACTATCTCCAGGTAGGAAGGGAAATCTGTGCAGGAAGTGAATTATGTTCTTCATGTTGCATCTTAAACTTTTACACATTAAAAGACAAAAAGATATGATGTAAATATGCCAGAATGTTAACATTTGTTGAATGTGGGTGGTAGGCACATAGGTATTCCCTATATTATCCTCTGTATTTTTTGAGTGACTAGAATATCACAAAATGTAAAATGATACTAAAGGGAAAAAAAGAGGAATCATCTCACTATAAATTCATTGATTTCTTTCATGCTCAGGCTCTGCTACTGAAGTTCATGAGATATCATACACTTTCATAGAGCTCATATACTGGAGATCTCTGAAAAAGAGTTTTCCTTAAAAAAAATCAACCAAAATGGAATAACAACGAAAGAAATCTTGCTTAGATTCTCTTGTATATTGTTTACTTCTTTTTACTCTTAAAATCCTAGGGCGCCTGGGTGGTTCAGTGGGTTAAAGCCTCTGCTTTCGGCTCAGGTCATGATCTCAGCGTCCTGGGATCGAGGCCCGCATCGGGCTCCCTGCTCAGCAGGGAGTCTGCTTCCCCCCCCCCCGCCTGCCTCTCTGCCTCCTTGTGATCTCTCTCCCTCTGTGAAATAAATAAATAAAATCTTAAAAAAAAAAAATCCTAGTCTCATGTTCTTTTCACATTTGTTTCAGTTTACTCCTGCTAATTAAGTAGAGCATTGTTGAGATACTTTATGCCACACATACTTAAGATTATCTGCCAGCATAATACAAATCGAGAATCTTTCTCTAGCACTAAATTTACCTTGGGAAATAATACTGGAAGTATTATAACTGTACATTTCGGTTGTGTTTCTAGGCACCAGAAAATCTAACTGGACTGCTTGTGGCATTTGGAAAAACATCTAAATTGGTGGTTTTACTAAAGAAGACAGATTAACCTTCTCCTAAATTTAAGGGCTTGCACTGATACACATGACTAGTTTGGAACATACAAATAATTTAAATTGGAACATACAAATGATTTAAAGTACACTAAAGGATATTAAGTGATTATTCTTAGGGAGGGATATGATCCCAATACCATACAACCTCTATTTCTTATACACATGAAATTTATAAAATTTCAGCTTGCATGAAATCAATCAATAATTCTCTTATGGAGGGAAGAAATACCTTGTTTATATTCAGAATCAGGCACAAATTATGCTTGTATACTGGACAAAGTAAAAAAAATATAGAAAATCTGCTAATACCGATATGCCTTAAAATCCCTTGTGGGTAAAAAACACAAACTCAAGTAAATAAATAGATTAAAAACCATCAGTACCCTGACTCAAAATGATAGACTGAGCACACACATTTACTCTCTATACTGTTAGCAAGTCCTTCGATGTAACAAAAAGAAATATATTTATGAAGCACAAACCTGTAAACCAAGAATGGATTTTGACAATAGGCCAGATAATACCTATACTATACCTCTTATTTTCATGACTTATTAATTTCATAATAGGAAGCCAGTATCTCCCCTCTTCTTTACCCCTCGCTACCCATCCCCCCACTGACATCGCTCTGGAAACCATCAGTTACTTCTCTGAATTTATCGGTCTGATTCTGCTTTATGGATTATTTTTCTGGTGTTGAATTTTATAAGGTCTTTATATATTTTGGATATTAACCCTTTATCACAAGTATTATTTGCAAACACCTTCCCCCATTAAGTAGGTTGACTTTGTATTTTCTTGATGGTTTCCTTTACTGTGCAAAAGCTTTTTTCTTTTGATGAAGTCCCAATAGTTTATTTTTGTTTTTGTTTCCCTTGCCTCAGGAGACATATCCAGAAAAAGGTTGTTCTGGCCGATGTCAAAGAAGCTATTGCCTCTCTTCTTTTCTTGGATTTTTATGGCTTAGGTCTTAACATTTAGGTCTTCAATCCATTTTGAGTTTACTTTTGTGTATGGTGTAAGAAAGTAGCCCAGTTTCATTCTTTTCCATGTCCCAGCACCATTTGTTGAAGAGACTGTCTTTTTCCCATTGCACGTTCTTGCCTCCTTTGTAGAAAGTTAATTAAACATCAAATTTTGGGTTTTTCTGGGCTATTTTGTTCTATTGATCTACGTATCATTTTTGTGCCAGTATTAGTAGTATAGCTTGAAACATGGGATTGTGATGCCCACAGATTTGATCTTCTTTTTCAAAATTGCTTTGGCTATTTGGGGTCTATTGTGGTTCCACAGCAATTTTAGTATTATTTGTCTTAGTTCTGTGAAAAAAGCTTTCGGTATATTGATAGGGATTGCATTGAATTTGTTGATTTCTTGGGGGTAGTATGGACATTTTAAAAATAGAATTCTTCCAATTCATGAACATGGAATATCTTTCCATTTGTGTCACCTTCAATTTCTTTCATCAGTGTTTTATAATTTTTGGAGTACAGGTGTTTCACCTCTTTGGTTAAGTTTATTCCTAGGTATTTTATTCTATTTGATATAATGATAAATGGAATTATTTTCTTAATTTTTCTTTCTGCTATTTTGTTATTAGTATATAGAAATGCAACCAATTTCTGGGTGTTAATTTTATACTTTTCAACTTTACTGGATTTATCTATTATTTCTAGTACTTTTTTTGGTGTAGACTTTAGGATTTTCTATGTATATTATCATGTCATCTATAAATAGTTACAGTTTTACTTCTTCCTTACTGATATGGATGTCTCCTAATTCTTTTTCTTATCTGATTGCTGTGGTTAGAGCTTCCAATACTATGTTGAATAAAAGTGGTGAGAATGGACATCCTTGTCTTGTTCCTGATTTTAGAAGAAACACTTTCAGTTTTACCCCATTGAATATAGTGTTAGCTGTAGGTTTTTTATATATATGGTCTTTATTATTTTGTAGTTTGTTCCTGAAGGCTAGAAGTCTTTTTTTTTTTTTAAAGATTTTATTTATTCATTTGACACAGAGAGAGAGATTACAAGTAGGCAGAGAGGCAGGCAGAGAGAGAGGAGAGAGGAGGAAGCAGGCTTCCTGCTGAGCAGAGAGCCTGATGTGGGCCTTGATCCCAGGACCCTGGGATCATGACCTGAGCCGAAGGCAGCAGCTTTAACCCACTGAGCCACCCAGGCCCCCCCTGAAGGCTAGAAGTCTTAAAAAAGGTGTTGGCTAAGCCATGTTCTCTTTAAAGGCTGTATGAGGAAACCTGTAATTGGATTATGGCCCACCTTTAATCCTGTATGACCTCAACTTGACTGCATCTACAAAAACCCTATTTCCAGATAAGGTCACATTCACAAGTACTAGAGGTTAGGTCTTGAATATATACTTTGGGGGTTACAATTTAAACTATAATATCTAATAATAATGATAATAATAAAGAATCAAAATCCTCCAGGATGATCATTACTACCAATAAAAAGGTTATTTAGAGGAAACAAAAATAAAATTGGCAATGGTCTACACATCTCCCATGGTATGGGAGAATAAAACAGAGTAATGTCTTCAAAGTATTGAAAAGATATAAATTGAAGCTAAAATACTATGATTCCCCCATCAAAAGAAAATGATCAAGCTATGGACCAAAAAAATATATATGTATATTTTTTTCAATCATGTAAGTCTTCTAAAACTTAGCCGCTTGGATAAAATGTTGTTTTTTGGTGAACCTAGCCCTCATTTGCATCCTTTTTTTTCCCCATAGACATTACAGCCAAGGTTGCTCACAGTATACAATTCTGGTTAATGATAAGTGGAATTTTGTCTTGGGGTTCATGAGAAAGGGCTTTTGTTTAGTTTAGTTCAGTTTTGTTTTGTTTTAATTTCTTGATAAAGATTCCACTTTTTTCCTTTCCTGTCTTTCCTACTAGAAGGCTTGCATTGAGACCTGATGCAGTAACTATTCTGTAACCATGAGTAAAAGAAAGTTGTAGAAATGTCAGTCTAATGTTATATAACTCTGAACCAAGTTTATCAGCCACCCACATTCAATCTTTTGGTTATAAGACACAAATAAATCCCTATTTGTCTAAGCTATTTTTACATATATATCTTACTTGCAGGCAAAGACTTTTTTAATTAATATATTACCATTAGGTCCTTTTTGAAATTATTATTTGAGGATTTATTACAGCAAAAGGAAGAGACTCTAAGAAAAGATAAGATAGAAGACAAGAAATAGTGATAGTCAAAGAAATCAGTGAATTTATAGTTTATAATATTTAAGTGTTAACTGAATTATGAAAAAATTTTAGTGACATTTTCAAATTTAAATTCAAGATGCTTTCAGGTGGTAATTTGGGAGCATAGTAAAGGACAGTACAAATGGAATAAGGCTTCTGATATATTTGAAGTCAATATTAATTGTATATATGCTGATGGTAGAATAGAACATAAGTGAATTTTTTTTTATTAAGAATTCAAATGGTTGGGGCACCTGGCCGGTTCAGTCAGTAGAACATGAAACTCTTAATCTCAGGGTTGTGGGCTCAAGTACCACATTGGGTGTGGACATTGCTTAGAAATAAAATCTTGGGCGCCTGGGTGGCTCAGCGGTTTAAAGCCTCTGCCTTCGGCTCAGGTCATGATCTCAGGGTCCTGGGATCGAGGCCCACATCGGGCTCTCTGCTCAGCAGGGAACCTCCTGCTTCCTCCTCTCTGCCTGCCTCTGCCTACTTGTGATCTCTCTCTCTCTCTGTCAAATAAATAAATAAATAAATCTTTAAAAAAAAAAAGAAATAAAATCTTTAAATAAATAAATAATTAAATAAGTCATAAAAAGAGTAAAAAATAAATTAACTTCTAAACCAATAGATAGAAAACCACAATCAAGGAAATACAATTATTCCAATAAGCTCTAGAAATAGTAAAACAGAAAGAAATAATAAAAAACATAGTAAATAAAAAATATTATAAAAATATATTTATAAAATATAAAATAAAAATAAAGTACAGAAATAATTAAATATATCCCTCTCCATAATAAATGTCCAATAAATTACTGTATTAAAAATGGAAGGTTAGTCACATTTAGTAGGAAATGAAATATATAGCCACAAGTTGTTTGCAGGAAAAATACCTAATAAAAAATAAATTAAAAGGCTGAAAATAAAGAGGTAAAATAGAAATCTCAGACAATTGGCAAAGACAACAACAACAGCGGAAGTGGTGATATAAATAACACACAAAAGAATATATGACATCTTTGACACCAAATATAAAAACTTTTAACACCAAATTATATAACATCAAGACAAATTAAGGAAGATATGACAGAAATATAATTTAATAAATTCTCAGTTTTAATGAAGGACATAAACACATTTTTCTCAGAAATCAACTATATAAAAATAAATTAATAAATTAATAAATGAAAGATTGAATAAAGAAACCATAAAGTTTATTTAAAGTCATATATTAAACTTTATATCTAACAAAGAGAACCCTTCCTTTTAAAGTATCCAAGGGATAGTTATAAAAATTGATCATACATTAAGTCATTAAGAAATTCTCCAAAGCAGAAATTATGTCAGTATTTCCTGTCAATACAGTATATTAAACTAATAATTTAAAAGGAAAGAAAATAATTATAAAATAAAATTATAAAGAAACTTGTCTACATTAGCATCAAAATTTAACAAAATATGTGCAATACTTATACACAGAAAAAACAAAACATTGTCAAAGAAATGGAAAACCTGAGTAAGTGGATAGACTATGTTCACGCATTGGAAGACTCAGTATTATTCGGTTGTGAATTCTAGCCAAAAATACACTTTTTAATAAAAGTATTTAACATTGGAATGCCTGGATGGTGCAGTTGGTTAAGCCTCTGACTCTCGGTTTTGTCTGAGGTCATGATCTCAGGGTGGTGAGATCTAGCCCCCTTGGGCTCCAGCTCAGTATGGAGTCTGCTTGAGTTTTTCTCTCCCTCCCCTGCATGCACTCTCTCTCTCTTTTTCAAATAAATAAATAAATCTTAAAAAACAATGTTTAACTATGTTTAAAAACAATGTTTAACATGTTTAATTAAATGAGCCAAGGAGTTGAAAGAGTGCATTAAAGTTCACTTAAGGGGTGCCTGCGTGGCTCAGTGGTTAGGCCTCTGCCTTCAGCTCAGGTCATGATCCCAGTGTCCTGGGATTGAGCCCCTCATTAGGCTCCCCGATAAGTGGGGAGCCTGCTTCTCTCTCTGCCCCTCCCCACCCTGCTCGTGTTCTCTCTCTCTTGCTCACTCTGCGCTCTCTCTTTCAAATACATAAATAAAATCTTTAAAAAATATACTTAAAAAGCTCACCTAATATAAGAAGAAAAAAGTAATAAATATGCAAGGAAAACAAACTAAACAAAAAAATAGTCTAGTTAGTAAAAAGTTAGTTATTTTAAAGATAAGGTAGACAACCATTGGAAAATGTGGTAAAGGAAAAAAGAAATGAACCAAATAAGTGCAATAAGAAAGAAGGTATAACTATTGATACAGATTTACTTTTTTTTAAGAGAGAGAGAGAGTGTAGGGGCAGAGGGGGAGGAAGAGACAACCTCAAGCAGGCTTCCTGCTCAGCATGGAGCCCAATGTGGAGCTCAGTCTCATGACCCAGAGATCATAACCTGAACTAAAATCAAGAGTCAGAGGCTTAACTGACTGAACCACCCAGGTGCCCCTTACATTTTTTAATACAAAGGAACTGACATATAATTTTTGTGATTAGTGTGATAATATGAATGAAATGGATAAAATTTTAGGAAAACATAAACTACCAATATGACTGAAGAGACAGAAAACATTACTGATCCAATAACTGTAGATAACAATTGTATGACTAAGGTGTTATCATTGTTTTTTAGTAATATCATAATATCAATATCATTTCCATCTAGAAATTAATATCTCAAGACTCAGAAAAGTTAAATAACTTGCTTAGGTAATATAACCATTAAAACATAGAAGTCTGTCTACAGAATCCATAATATTAACCACTACATTATGCTATTCAAATAAAATTTTTATTTCATTCCTACCACAAGAAAGATTTTGTGCTGTATCTTAGGAAATCACTCTGCAAGTTATACAGAGAGAAGAGAAAAGTTTTTTTTATTTATGCNAAAAAAAAACAAAAAAAAAACATAGAAGTCTGTCTACAGAATCCATAATATTAACCACTACATTATGCTATTCAAATAAAATTTTTATTTCATTCCTACCACAAGAAAGATTTTGTGCTGTATCTTAGGAAATCACTCTGCAAGTTATACAGAGAGAAGAGAAAAGTTTTTTTTATTTATGCAAGTATATTGGTATAATATGATGCATTTACTTTTAATCATCCCAGAAAATGTTAAATAATTCATTCATCAATTCAATAAGTACTTATTAAACATCTGTTTATCCATCAGGGAAAATGAGCACTGGAAAGCCAAAGATGATTAAATCACAATTCTGATAAAGATAAAAACCTATCAAGAAGCACTAAAAATATCTAAAAATTGTAACGTATTCTTAATATCCCCCACAATGCAAAAGAAACCTGCCATTGATGAAAGCCAGAGAGTGGAAATTGTAATCTTTCTTCATTGTAAGAATTAATTTGTCTTGAAGACTGGCCAGTCAACTATTTACCTGAAGGTACTTTACATGTGATAATGTATTAATCTCCACGACAATGTTATGAGGTAGACATTTTTACCCATTTTACAGGTGGGGTAACTGCGGCCCAGAGGCACTATCTTTCTCTAAAGAATATAAAACTGGAGCAAACAGAAGAGCAAGAACTAAACTCCAGATTGCTTTTCTTGTGCCTGTGATACAACGATGGTGGGGACAGTGCAGGCAGATGATACTGTTCTAAGTTCATGATACTGGAGAAATACAGGGGATTTATAGAAAGGCAGCTCCTTTAGAGTGAAAACCAAACTGGACCAAATGGAATATGATGAACAGACTGCAGGTGGAAAAGGTCTGGGTGAAAGTTACAGATTCTGGGGTGGAAAAGTGGAAGAAATAGAATATTTGCTGTTCCAAAGTACATACTGTCTCTGAAAAGGAAGCTGAGACTTTCATAAAAATATTTGATATATGAAAGAGAAAAGCTGGGGGGAGGGCAGTTAAACAGAGTGACCAGGGATAGACCTGGAAGACTAGCTCTGCGGGCATGACTACCTTGCCTAGGGTTTATTTTCCTCATCCTCACCTGGGCGGGGACGAAGCAGTGCTGTATTTAAAGAAACTGTCATGTTCAGCTGTGAGTGTAGGCAGCTCTGCTTAGAATAAGACTTTATTATAAAAGCAGCTTTTAGCCAGGAGATGTGGTTGCTTGAGGTAGTTATTTAAGCCAGGGATCTTTAAGGGTTTTTTTTTGTGGGGAGTCAGGGACTCCTGACTAAAGGGGGACTTCCTGGAAGGCAGAGAATGGGAGACTCTGGAGAGGAAGCAGGGGTAGGATGAGCAGGACTGGCAGTGAGGTTGGTGGGGTTTCCCAGTTTCCCTCTTGATTATGTACCTCTGTCCATCAACAGAGCTTTTGGTAAGGAGTAAAAGTTGATTAGAATAGGGGAAAGACCTACAGGGAAAGGAGGGGTGGTCTTGGAGTCCCCTTCTAATAATGCATCTGCTCTGAAATTAGGTTTGAAATATTAATAAGCCCATTCGTCTTGACGTTTTTGAAACAGATTTTACATGATTACATCTCTTATTATATAACCTAGTTTTTAATTTTTTTTCTTTTTTAAAAGCTATTTATTTATTTAGAGTCAGGGGAGGGCAGAGGAAGAGGGAGAGAGAGAGAATTTCAAGCAGACTCCCTGCTGAGCACAGAGACTGACACAACCCTGAGATCATGACCTGAGCTGAAATTAAGAGTTGGATGCTTAACTGACTGAGCCACCCAGGTGGCCCTTAAGCTTTTTTCTACCTTCAGGACAAGGGCCAGATACAATGTTAAGACGGGGAAAGTGTAATTTAGTGCTTTCCTTTTCCAATTCATGCAGCTGCCTTTCTCAGACCTTACCTGCCACGTGCTTAGAATACTCATGCTGCCATGCCCAAATATACTTAGCCTCCTGTCATCACAGTTGATTGTCCCTTGTCCATTCCCTTAGTAATCCCACTGGGGGAGAATACTTACAGGTGTTGGAGGATGATAACAGGACTTGAATTATGCCTAGTGGGTCTGTTTGCATTTTAACTAAAGATACCGATAGCCTAACAATCCTTGATGTGAAAGTAATCTTTAAAAGAGGAATTTCAGGTACCCAGGCAGGTTATGGCAGAGAGATTTGCAAAGTCAAAACACTTTTTTTTTCTTGGAAGACTTTTTTTTTTAATATACAAAAACTGAGAGAAATGGATCTGAATTTCTTTATAGCCCCGAAAGGAACTAACACTGTTTTGATCTGCATTATGCAGTATTGGGAAAACACATTCCCTCCAGATGTACCCCTATTCTGATAAAAGGATTACTACTACAAAGCTGCATACCTCAACTGTGAATAAGGCTAGTTCTAGCAACTGCCATCAGAGACATGATGCAGACAATGCCAACAACTCATTTTACCACCCTCTACCTTCAGGTCAAGAGAAGCCATATGATCCTCCATTACAGATTTTCAGGAGAGACATGAGAACATAATTCAACGGACTGTATAGCTTCCCTTTATTACATTGGAATAGCTTTTCTTTATTTTGGGAGGCTATCCAGGAAGGTGATAGCTGTGACAACTCAGCCGGTAAATTAAAATGGCCATCTGTTTAAAAAAAAATAAAAAGCATTTTCAGAGGATCAGGCAGAACTATAACAATAACAACCAGGATTGACATTTTTAGTAATTGTCATTCTTATTAGAATAATTTCTTTTTGTCACTCTTCAAAGCATAGTACATTCCTTTTTTTCATAAGTACACACATTCTTATTGAAGCTTTCATAAAACATGACACATTTCTATTCAACTGTCTCCCTTTCCCATTCCCAAATTAACCTTTAATGACCTCACCATTACTAATAATTTAAAGATAATTCCCTGATTGACATTCTTCATACCAAAATGATTATTTCCTAATAACAGATGGTATCAAGACTAATACCAATTATTAGTTAGGAAAGGTTTTTTTTTCTTCTAATAAAATTAGGCCAAATCAATTAGTTAGTGAGCCTCTACCATGTGTTTACCTTTGAATAACAAAATGAAGATGAAAAAAATTCATAGTTTCTGAATGTCTGCTATGTTTTTAGCATTTGAACATAAATAACCTCACCTGAAGTTCAGAGTAGCATTATATAGATACATAGCTTTAAGGTAATAGATTCAGGGTTCAACCTTAAATCTGTATAATTTGAAAATTGAGAAAAGACTCAGCAAAATATATTGCCTCTAAAATCTCTTATAGAGCAGAAAGCTAGAAATGTGACTAGATAACAAATATAATGCATCAGCAATCCAAAAAAGTTCAGATGAATGTGTAAAAGAAAGAATATGTCCCAACTGCCAAAAATTCTATAGCTAGAAATGTGGTGAAACTTGCTTTTTTGGAAGAGGGGGCAGAGAAAGGGATCTTTCATGGAACCAGGTCCTGGAAGCAGGAGGAATGGTTTCAGTATTGGCAGGTGAGGTGGTCCTGACATTGAAGACAAGCCAGAGTGAGCAACACTGTTACTGAGTCTCTGGGATATTTCTTGTTTCCTCCTTTCCCTATGATGAGAACCCCAGGTTTAAGGTCATAACTAACTTCTTTTTTTTTTTTTTAAAGATTTTATTTATTCATTTGACACAGAGAGAGAGATTACAAGTAGGCAGAGAGGCAGGCAGAGAGAGAGGAGAGAGGAGGAAGCAGGCTCCCTGCTGAGCAGAGAGCCCGATGTGGGCCTCGATCCCAGGATCCTGGGATCATGACCTGAGCCGAAGGCAGCGGCTTTAACCCACTGAGCCACCCGGGCGCCCCATAACTAACTTCTAACATCACAAAATCATCAGTAAGATTGATTCTTTGGACATTGGAAGAGCAGCACTCCCTCCCTGAGACAATAGGAAAGGGCTGTTTCTAAGCACAGCATGTGGATGGTTAGTGGGGTGATGCTAACAAGGACAGATGCATTGGATAAAGTAAACGCTGCATCGTGTTATTTTCAGGGAATTGTAGACAAGATGAATTGTTGACACTATTGACTGGAGGTTCAGAGTCATTTAGTGACATTTAGTTTTAGTTTTGTTTTGTTTTGTTTTAAGATTATTTATTTATTTATTTGACAGAGAGAGATTACAAGTAGGCAGAGAGCCAGGCAGAGAGAGGGGGAAGCAGGCTCCCCACTGAGCAGAGAGCCCGATGCAGGCTTCGATCCCAGGACCCTGAGATCATGACCTGAGCCGAAGGCAGAGGCTTTAACCCACTGAGCCACCCAGGTGCCCTGACATTTAGTTTTTACACATTAAAAACAACCATTTGTTCCCAAGCTAATATGTGGAACAAATCAGTTATAATAGCTACCTTCCTCTAGCACAAGTCTGTCAAGTTTTCTATTCAAATACTATACAAACTTGAGAAGAGTAGCTCTCAAATATTTCTGAACTTGTACTTAAAATAAGAAATATATTTTACACTGTGAAACGGGAAACATACATATATATAAAATGAAAATACAAGCTTCACAAAACAAATTCTTTGATCTGGTATAAAGTACACTCCAGTATCTTCCCGTTTCCATTTACTTAAATTTTTTTTTTTAATAGGTTGGAAACTGCAACCGGAAAATCACTGGCTGTACAATTTTTCATTCCCACCAACAATGAATGAAAGTTCCTGTTGCTTCACATTCTTGATGGTATTTGGTGTGTCAGGGTTCACAATTTTGGCCATTCTAATTGTATAGTGATATCTACCTGTTGTTTTAACTTGAATTTCCCTGATGACATATGATGTAAAGCATCTTTTTAGATGCTTATTTGTCAGTATATTTTCTCTAGTGAGGTGTCTGTTGGTGTTTTTGGCCAATTTTTAAATTAGGTTAATTGTTTTGTTATTTTTGAGTTTCAAGAGCTCTTTATATATTTTATCAGATATTTTTTCACAAATATTTTCTCCCAACCTGTGGCTTATCTTTTCATTCTCTTAACAGTCTTTCAAAGACAACTTATTGATTCTTTAATGGATCATGCTTTTACTGTTGTATATAAAAAGTCATTGCCAAACTCAAGGTTATTTACATTTTTTTCCTATGTTATCTTCTAGGAGTTTTATAGTATTGTGTTTTATATTTAGAGTTACATTTTGAATTAATTTTTTTGTGAGGAGTGTAAATTCTTTGTCAGGATGATTCTTTTCCTTCTTCTCTTCCTCCCCTATCTCTTCCTTTTCCTCCTTCTTCTTCCGAATGTGGATGTCCAGTTGTTCCAGCACCATTTGCTGAAAAGACTATTTTTACTTCATTGTATTACCTTTGCTCCTTTGTCAAAGATCAGTTGACTATATTTATGTGGTCCCACTTTTAGACCATTCTGTTCCATTGATTTGTCTATTCTTTTGCCTATACCAGTCTTGATTACTGTAGCTATGTAGTAATTCTTGAAGGCTGGTGGCATCAGTCCTCCAAAGTAGTTGTCCTTCAGTACTTTTTGCCTCCCGTATGAACTTTAGAATCTGTTAATATCCACAAAACAACATGCTAGGAATTAAATTGGGAAAGAATTGAATCTACATATCAGGTAGGGAAGAACTGACATATTGATTATATTGATTCTTCTTATCAATGAACACAAAACATCTCTACATTTATTTAGTTCTTTGATTTTCATCAGTTTTGTAGTATTTTCTTCATATAGATCATCCACATAATTTGTTAGATTTATACCTAAGTATTTCACTTTTTTGATGCTAATATACATAGCATTGTTTTTAATTTCAAATTTCACTTGTTTCTTGGTGGTGTATAGAATGGTATGTGTGTGTATTTGTCTATTCTTTACGGTTTTCTACATAAATGATCATGTCATCTGCAATGACAGTTTTCCTTCTTCCTAATCTGTATACTTTTTATTTCCTTTTCTTGTCTTATTGTATTATCCGGGACATTCAGAAAGATGTTGAAGAGCAGTTGTGAGAGGAGACATCTCTGCATTTCTCCTGATCTTTGTGGGTAAGCTTCGAGTTTCTCACCATTAAGAGTTTTTGTTTTGTTTTGTTTGGGGTAGATATTCTTTATCAAGTTGAGGACATTTCCTTGTATTCTTAGTTTACTGAGGGTTTTTTCAGGAATGAGTTTTGGATTTTGTCAAATCTTTTTTTGTATTGATATGATCATGTGACTTTTCTTTTTTAGCTTGTTACTATAATAGATGACATTAACTGATTTTCAAATATTGAACCAGCCTTATATACATGGAATAAATGCTACTTGGTCTTGGTGTATAAGTTCTTTATACATTATTGGATCCAAATTGCTAATATTTTGTTAAGTTTTCTTCTATGTTCATGAGAGATACTGGTCTGTAATTTCCTTTTCTTATAATATCTTTGCCTGGTTTTGTTACTAGGGTAAATCCAGGCTTATAGAATGAGCTAGGAAGTATTCCTTTATCTTCTATCTTCCAAAAGAGATTATGGAGAATTGATAGAATTTCTTCCTTAAATGTTTGCTAGAATGCACAAATGAACCCATCTGGGCCTGGTGCTTTCTGTTTTGGAAGGTTACTAACGATTAAATGAATTTCTTTAATAGATATGGGTCTATTCATACTGCTTATTTCTTATTGTGTGAGTACTGGCCCATTGCATTTTGGTTATTGTATCTGTGGGCATAGAGTTGTTCATGGTATTTTGTTATTATCCTTTTAATGTCTATGGGATATATAGTGATATTCCCTCTTTCATTTCTGATACCAGTAATTTGTGTTCTTTTCTCTCTCTCTCTCTCTCTCTCTTTTTTTCCTTAGCCCAGCTAGAAGCCTATCGGTTTTATTGATGTTTTCAAAGAAAACAGATTCTGGTTTTATTGATTTTCTCTATTGATTTCCTATTTTCAATTTCATTGATTTCTGCTGTAATTTTTGTTATTTCTTTTCTTCTATTTATTTTGAATTTAATTTGCTCTTCTTTTTCTCGTTTTCTAAGGTGAAGACTTAGATAATTCATTTTATTTGTTTCTTCTTTTCTAATACATGCATTCAGTCCTCTAAATTTCCTTTTAAAACACTGCTTTAGCTGTATCTCACACATTTTGATAAATTGTGTTTTTGTTTTCATTTAGTTCAAAATAATTTTTAATTTCTCTAGATAGTTCTTTTGGGCACATGTTGTATTTAGAAGTGTGTTACTTAATCTCTAAGTATTTAGCAATTTTCCAGCTATCGTTCTATTATTTTTTTCTAGTTTAATTCTGTTGTGGTCTGAGAGCAAACATTCTCTAATTATAGTAGTTTTAAATTTGTTGTGTTTTATCAACCAGAATCTGGTTTATCTTAATGAATGTTCCATGTGAGTTTAAGAAGAGAATGTATATCCTGCTTTTGTTGAATGAAGCAGTCTGTAGATGTCTAATATATTAAGTTGATTGGTGGTTTTATTGAGTTCAAGTATTCTGTTACTAATTTCTTACCTGCTAGATCTGTCCATTTTGGATAGAAAGGCACTGAAGTCTTTAACTATGACAGTGGATTCATATGTTTCTTCTTGCAAGTTTTGTTTTTGTTTTATGTTTTGGTGTTTTGTTGTCAGTCACAGACTTGTGAAGGATTGCAATGTTTTTCTAGAATTAGTGTCTTTTATATTATGCAGTTCTCCCTTATCCCTGATAATTTTCCTTGTTCTGGAATCTGCCCTGGAAGAAATGAATATAGTTACTCCTACTTTCCTTCAATGAATGTTAGCATTGTATTTCATCTATTTACCTTTAATCTAAACATGTTTTTATATTCAAAGTGTTTCTTATAGACAATATATAGTTGGGTCTTGTTTTGCTATTGTTTTTATTGTTGTTGTTTTGATCTAGTCTAACATTCATAGTCTTTTAATTGGTGCATTTAGACAATTGACAAATATTCAACATGATTACTGATATAACTGAATTAATATCTACCATATTTGTTACTGTTTTCTATTTGTTGCTCCCATCCTTTTTTCTATTTTTGTCTTTCATTTTTTTCTGTCTCTTGTGGTTTTAGCTGAACATTTTATATGATTCCATTTTCTTTCCTTTCTTAGCATACCAGTTGTACTTCCTTTTCTTACTTTTTCTAGTGGTTACTCTAGAATTTGCAATATACATTTACTATTAATCTACGTCCACCTCAAATTACACTTCATGGGAGGTGCAGGTGCCTTATAATAACAAAATAATCCTAATTCCTCCCTCCTATCTCTCATTTCATTGATGTCATTAATTTACTTCTATATAAAATACGTAAGGATATGCATGCCCATACATATAAATATATAAGCATATGTAATAAATACATTGTTGCTATTATTATTTTGAAGAAACTATTATCTGTTAGATCAATTAAGAATAAGAAAAATAAAAGGTTTTATTTTAACTTCACTTTAATGCTCCTCCTTTCTTTTTGTAGTTCCAAGGTTCTATCTATATCATTTTGTTTCTTTCTAAAGAACTTCTTTGGGGTCCCTGGGTGGCTTAGTTGATTGAGCAACTGCCTTTGGCTCAGGTCATGATCTCCGAGTCCTGGTATCAAGCCCCGCATCAGGCTCCATGCTCAGCAGAGAGTCTGCTTCTCCCTCTCCCTCTGTTTCTCTCCCCACTTGTGCTCTCTCTCTCACTCAAATAAATAAAATCTTTAAAAAAAAAAGAACTTCTACTATTTCTTGGAAAGCATGTCTCCTGACAGCAAATTCTCTCAATTTTTGTTTGTTTGAGAAAGTCTTTATTTCTCCTTTACCTTTGAAGGATAATTTTTCAGGGAGCAGAATTCTAGATTGGTAGTTTTTTTCCTCTCGATACTTTAAATGTTTACTCTACTCTCTTCTTGCTTACATAGTTTCTGAGACACCCAGTGTTATTCTTATCTTTGTTTCCTTGCAGATAAGATGCTTTTCTTCTGGTATCTTTCAGGATGCTTTCTTTTCTTTAAATTTTTTGAAGGTTGAAAATGATATGTCTAACTATAACTTTTTGAGCATTTAACCTGCTTGATGTTCTCTAAACTTCTGGAAACTGTGGTTTGTTTTTTTTTGTTTTGTTTTGTTTTGTTTTTTGATTTTATTTATTTATTTGACAGAGCGAGAGAGATCACAAGTAGGCAGAGAGGCAGGCAGAGNGTTTTGTTTTGTTTTGTTTTTTGATTTTATTTATTTATTTGACAGAGCAAGAGAGATCACAAGTAGGCAGAGAGGCAGGCAGAGAGAGAGAGAGGAGGAAGCAGGCTCTCCGCCGAGCAGAGAGCCCGATATGGGCCTCGATCCCAGGACCCTGAGATCATGACCTGAGCCGAAGGCAGAGGCTTTAACCCACTGAGCCACCCAGGCGCCCGAAACTGTGGTTTTGTATATGATATTAATTGGGGCAAATTCTTAGTAATTATTGTTTCAGATAATTCTCCTGTTCCTTTTTTCTGCTCTTTCTGATATTCCTGTTACAGTTGTTCTAAAGTTCTTGGATATTCTGATGGGATTTTTTTTCCAGTATTTTTTTCTCTTTGCTTTTCTATTTTGGAGATGGCTATTGAGATATGATTGAGGTCAGAGATTCTTCCCTAGGCTATATCCTGTTCTACCAAACCCATCAAAGGCATTCTTCATTTTTGTTACAGTGCTTTTGATCTCTATCATTTTTTATTGGCTTTTAACATTTTAATTGCCCTGATTATATTGCTATCTGTTCTTTCATGCTGTCTACTTCATCTGGTAATTCCAGCCAACCTGCTGTGTTTGAGCGCTTCTGATGCTTGGTTTCTCTCTTCCACCTGCTTTTTTCCTTCTATTTTTTAAATAATTTTTTTTCTTGATAGCCAATGATAATATACCAGATTAAACAAACTGCTATCAAAAGACCTTTAGTAATGCAGTTATAAGATGTTGGGGAACAGGAAGCATTCTATAGTGTTATGATTAGGTCTCAATCTTTTAGTGAGTCTGATCATGAATTTAACACAGGCTTATCAGTCCACCACTTTTTAGGTGAGTCAGGATGATTAGAGTAGGCTGGAGATGGGTATTTCATTAGGTATTTTATTACTTGTTAAGCTCTAATAAAACCCTGGCAGGTTAAGCTCTAGTTAAATAGTGTCACCCAAGATAGACCATTTTAAAAAGAAAAGAATGCTTTGACATATTTCAAATTGGTTCTTTTTTTCTTCTCCCTGCTGGAAGCATGAGGAGATTTTTCTCTGATATTCATTGTGAGAAATTGTTAGAGGCTCCAGGAGGTAAAAATTCACAGATGCGTGGGGCCATTTTCTCCTTTCCGTTTTCCCCTCCTCATTCCCCCGGTGACTGGGTCTCCTTGGAGATTTTATCTCTCAGATTTCTCTACACTGAGACTCCACCAATTCATCAGTTATGGTTTAGGTTTCCTTATCTCGATACTAGTTCTGACAGAGCAGAGGTATTTGTCAATCTTTCCAACTTTGGGGAAATGGTTTACCTGTGTTCTCACTTCTCTTACAGATCTAAGAAAAGTTGTTTATTTTTCAGCTTGTTCAGCTTTTTATACTTGTTAGGTAAAAAATTAAGGAGTGCTGTTAGGACAGAGCAGCAACTTCTAAGCTTCATACATGGACTGGAAACTGAAAGTCTACATATTTCTTTTAAAATATGTTTTCCCGTTTTTAACAATGTGAATTTGTCACTATTTTTTTTCAAAAATAAATTATTAGATTTCTATTTGCCTTGAATATATTTTGGGTATTTGGAATTTTGCAAGTAGCCTTTCTTTTCTTCTCTATAAAATTCTTCTGATGTCTTTTCTAGGTTTCCCTCAGTAGCCACATCTTGAGAGTCTTCACTGAACCTTTCCTGGTTATAGTTTCAAACATTTCACAAAACCTGAACAATAAACGTTAAAGCTTATCAAGAGTTATTGATCATTTAAACCTCATGTCAAACTGATATTTTTCTTCCTGTGAACTCTCATTCATTTAGTTAATTTGGTAATTGCTTTCTAACTATTCATAAATACTTAATTTTTACCACTTAAAATTGTGTATGTCAATTGTGATAATATTCCAAATAAATATTAAAATCCCCAGAAAAAGAATTGGTCTAATGCTATTTAGTACAGCATTTTTAGGAACTTTGAAAAATCGATTAAATTTCATTGTTTATTTATATCTGTTTTGAAGTAAATTTGTAAATTATAAACTTTTAAGTTTATTTATTTATATACATTTAAAAAGATTTTTTTATTTATTTGAGAGAGAGAGAGTGAGCATGGAGGAGGGGCAAAGGGAGAGGGAGAAAGAGAATCTCAAGCAGACTTTCCACTGAATGAGGAGCCCTCTGTGGGCTTGATCCCAGGACCCTGAGATCATGACCTGAAATGAAACCAAGAATTGAATGCTCAGCTTACTGAGCTCTCTATGTATCCTTATCTATTTATTTATTTTTAAAGATTTTATCCATTTGTCAGAGAGAGAGAGAGAACACAAGTAGGGGGGTTGGGGGAGGGTGACAGGCAGTGGAAGAAGCAGACTGCCTGCTGGGTAAGGAGCCCAATGTGGGATTCAAATTCAGGACCCTGAGATTCTGACCTGAGCTGAAAGCAGATGCCCAGCCAACTGAGTCAGCCAGGCATCCCTCTTTATTTATATTTTTAAACTTTATTTTTTTATAATTGACTAAAATTTATAACTTACATATAGTAATATGCACAAATTTTAAGTGTTAACTTTTGGCAATTGTGTACATTTCCTGAAATAAGAAGTAGGACATTTCTTTCACACAGAAATTTACCTTGTGTTCCTTTCCAGTTAAATGTTTTTCTTCCCCAAGGCAACCACTTTCTAATTTCTGTGTTAAGAACTGTAAAGTATATATAACTTTACCTTTCTTGAAAGCTAATAAGTTATCCTGCCACAGTTTCACAGATTCTGACAGAAGACATGAGTTATAATAATTGTGAAACAGTTTTGGATTCCAAGCAAAGAAAGCATGAAAACTGATTAGAGCCATTAAAACAAGGACAAGGATGAAAACCTGAAGAGTTGGTGAACAAATGATAGAAGCATTCAAAGAAACATTGTGGATTGTGTTACGGACAGAATGTTTGTGTCTCTCCTCTAATTTCTATATTAAAATCCTAACCCCCAATGTGATGGCATTAGGAGGTGGGGCCTTTCGGAAGTAATTGGATCAAGAGGGGAAGCCCTCATTAGTGAGATTAGTGCCCTTATAAGAAGAGACTCAGGAGCTTGCTCGGGCTCTCTGCTTTATGTAAGGATAAAATGACAAACCAGTAGTCTGCAACCAGAAGAGGGCTATCACCAGAACTGAACCCTGCTGGCACCCCGATCTTAAGACTTTCAGGCTCCTAACTGATTGGTGTGATGGTCACCAAATGACTTCTAAGATTGTTAGCTTCATTCTTTGATTCTAATTCTTATTTTGAACTACACTAATTTAAAAGACAAGGGTCCAATTTAGCATTTTACAAACCTAGATGTGTGAGATGATAATATGTTTTTATGAAAAAGATTTTTCACTTTATACATTAATGTAAAAGTGGTCTATAAATGGCCAAGATTAACAGTCCATGATGAGACCTCAGCTGAGGCAATTGTCGTCAATCATGAGGAGGGGGAGAAAGACAAACACACCGCACACACACACACACACACGCACTCACATGTATGTATTTGTTTATTTTATTTTCCTGTAGTTTAATGATCAAATCTGCTATTTTTATATTGCAGAATGGATTTCCACTACCTTATTAAAGAAAGTCAATGTTTTTAAGCTATGAGTGTTCAGGTGCTGCAGTCCTGACCAATAATACATAAGTGGGTGTCAGTGGGTGGAGCTTTTTTTTTTTTTAAGATTTTACTTGTTTATTTGTCAGAGAGAAAGAGAGAGAGCACAAGCAGGCAAAGTGGCAGAGAGAGAAGCAGGCTCCCCGCCAAGCAAGGAACCCAATGGGGGACTCGATCCCAGGGCCCTGAGATCATGATCTGAGCTGAAGGCAGCGGCTTAACCGACTTAGCCATCCAGGGGTCCCGCTTTTTTAAAAGAATCTGATTTAGCCGGTTTGTTCAAATGGAATTATAATCAGAGAAATAGTTTCACTGTCAGAAATTAATTTTAAAAGGCTAGAAGGCTCTCCTTAAGAAAAAAAGAATCAGCACTTAACATGAAAATCTAATGATAAAATGGAAAGAAACAGAAAAGGGCCTGGGGGAAGATGTTAAGTGATGGATTTGTGGGCACATACTAAGGCAGAGAAAATACACAGCAAAAAATTTTCCTACACAGAAATTCTTTTAGATGAAGATTATTAATTCTGATTTTCATATCTTATTTCATTATTTTTGTATCGTTTATACTGGTTCTTCCTGCTGAGGTTTAAATTCACACGGTCCTTTATTTTTTTTTTCCCCAGAATGTATCAGGATGGTATCTCTTACCCCTCCCAAATTTGTAGCCACAGCAACAATTATATTCCAGTCTGAGGACTGTGTTGAAGTGACTTCTCTCCCTTCTCACTATTGCCAAAATAGCTGAATCCTGGCTTTAGTATTTGATTTATGAATTCTTTCTTCAATTTGAATTCTTTCTTCAATTGTGTATGAAGGATTTCGGCCTCCTTTTTCCACAAAAGAGGTGATTCAATCAAGCGAAAGTTAGAAATCAAAGCAATACATTTGTGTGACAATGATTAAATTTGGAGTTCTACTGGCAGCCTGAGCAGCTTTGGCAGTGCTGGTTCTGCTCTGATAGCGACTCTGCTCTAAGGGAATGGACTCCCTGTACTGCCACTCGGTACCTCCATGCCAGCTACCTGCATCTAGAATTGTGGTCCAATGAGATGCTGTGGGGCAATACACAAGTTCGTTCTTTTATCTAATTTGTGGCACCTACAAGGGAATTGCTGCTTGTTCCAGTTGAAAACCAACCTGTAATTTAAGATGAAATCAGGAGCTTTTTTATTTTTTCTTTCATTTGCCAGAAAAACAAAGACACTGCTTCACAGATGCCATGTACCAATCTATCCCCAAACACAGTGGCTTAAAGCAACAACTATTCATTTAGCTCACATACCTCCCAAATGGCAATTTGGACTGTGATCAGCTGCATGGCTTTTCTGGGCTAATTATGTGGGAATGGTCTGCTCCTGGGTTGGTTGGGGGCTGGTTGTCCATGATTGCCTCAGCAGGGACAGCTTTTAGCTTTATATGGGCATCTCTCAGCTTCAGCCGGCTAACCTGGTCTTATACACATGGTCGTGGCAGAATTCTGAAAGATATTGTTACGTGCAAGACCTCAGGAGATGTAAGCTTGGACATGGCACATTGTCATTCCTATCACATTCTCTTCACAGGCCAGGCCAGATATACAGATGAGAAAATAGGATCCACCTTTTGAGGGGAGGAGTTGAAAATCACATTGAAAAGGGCATGGATACAGGAAGTAGCAAGGATTGTGGTCACTTTTTTCTTTTCCTTTAAGATTTTATTTATTTATTTGATCGAGTAGAGAGAATGCGAGCAAGAACAGGGGGATCAGCAGAGGGCGAGGGATAAGCAGACTCCCCACTGAGCAGGGAGCCAGCCCCTGGCTCCATTCCAGGACCCTGAGATCATGACCTGAGCACGAAGGGAGATGTTTAATAGACGGAGGCACCTAGACACACTCCAGATTGTGGTCATTTTTGCAAACTACCACGCTTTGCCATTGGCCAAGAAGACTGACTGCAGATCAACACTGGAAAAACTGATTTCAGTTGAAGGCAGCAACTTAGCTAATATCGCATTCAGGTAAGAGATTACTTACTTGATATGGGGCAGGTATGAGGCAGAGAAGTGACAACACGCTGGTTTCTGCTTTATCAGCAGATTGTACTTCTAAACCGTGTTGTTTTGTTGTTTCTGTTTTATTGAGGGAAAACAAGAAATATTTCTAAAATATAGCAGCATACAACTCTATGCTTCAGTCAGCATTTAACAAAAATTTCCTTGAAACAAGAGAAAAAGATGAGAAAGACCTTCAGACAATCAAGACTGTTCTACTAGATTAGCTTCTTCATGTTGAAAATCTGTCAAGACCATGATTCATTCAGATAGCACTTGTTTTTGATGTAATAATGAAATTGTTGCTTTAGTCTACTGTATTCCCCTCTATTATTATTTTGTTCCAGTAAGATACTGTGCTGAATTGAACCATGAAATGAACTGTATTGAACAACATCAACAACAAAAATCTTCTGAGGTGTCATCTGAATTTTCATGTTCATTCATTCTTATTACAGTTACCTTGATAATAATGTAATGTTCTTTATTAGATATCAAATCATAGAAGAAGACAACAAAGATGAGTTAAATTAGCATAGCTTAATGTAATAAAGGAATCTACAGCATCAGTAAAAGCAGTGGGCACTACACAGACATCCCAGTTCCATTCTTTTACAATGCAGTAGCTGTTAACTGTTCTCAATGCATTGTTATAATAACCAAGGATCATTCTTTTTTTATTTTTATTTTTTTTAAGATTTTATTTATTTATTTGACAGAGAGGGAGAGAGATCACAAGTAGGCAGAGAGGCAGGCAGAGAGAGAGGGGGAAGCAGGCTCCCTGCTGAGCAGAGAGCCCGATGTGGGACTCGATCTCAGGACCCTGAGATCGTGACCTGAGCTGAAGGCAGAGGCTTTAACCCACTGAGCCACCCAGGCACCCACCAAGGATCATTCTTTAGCCTAAAAACATGACGTTTTGAGGTAGGTGAGGCTATCAGGGGAAGAGAACCTGAGCTGTTAGAAAGGTTGAGTTAGGTGGGCTTGGTGTCCTCTAGGAACAGCATGCTCATTGCTGTGGCTGGAGAAATAGGAGTTAGGGGTGGAAAGAAGGAGAATAGGTCAAAGAGGCAAAAGGCAGGGCTGAGGGCAGACCATAAAGAAGTTGTAGACTGCTATACTGAGTTTGGCTTTTACTCTGAGATACGAGAAGCCCAATTACAGAGTTGTGAGTAGAAGATTGAAATCATTCGTTTTTATTTATAATAGGATCACTTTGCCTGCTCTGTGGGAATATAACGTGTGTGTTGGAGAGTCGTAGTAGATAGACAGCTGTATAATAGAAACTGGAGGATGACTTGGGAATTATACTCTTCTCTTCCAAATCCATTCCTCGCACTTCCTCTGATCAGATTTATATATTAGAGGCCTAATCCCTGAAACGTCTATTTCCCAGGCTATTTTGCTGATAGGTTTCAAAGCTGAATTTGATCAAAGAGAAGCACTGTTGTGAAGTTAAAAGTAGAATGAAAGGAAAACCAGGGGATTTCTCCCTCTCTTTCTTAGCTCTGGGTTGTATCTCTAGTGTCTGTTGCACATGCACCATCTCTAGTCCCTGCTAGGCTGACCACTCTGGTAGTCACTTTGTTAGGGTAATCTTGGATCTTTGGTTCCAGTAAAACTAACTTTATGGGTAGGGCAGTGGCCGTCTATAATAATTGTCTGGATTATCTAAATTCTTCTGTTTGTTCTTTCAGATATTCTAACATTTTTGTGACTAATTGGCTTCTATGAATACACCAAAATAGGTCTGTTATTCCACTGAGCTTTAACTAATGGAGTGGACTATTACAATACCTAAGGCTAAAGGTCATGGTGGCTTGGAAAAGGGTGGTAGCAATGGAATTGATAAAGTCATAGATTCAAGATATATTTTGTAGGTAGAGTGAAGAAGATTTCTGATAGACTCACACAATACAAGTGTTGTGAGAGAAATGAGGAGTCAAAAATGGCTCCTGTTTTGCCTGATAAAATTAAAAATAGTGTAATATCCAATAACTGAAATGAGAAAGATCTAGGTAAGACTACAATGGAGGAATTCAGTTTTGGGCATGCTATGTCTGAGATGTCTATTGCATACCTCATTGGAAATGTCAGAATTTCCAGTTGCGTGTGTGTGTGTGTGTGTGTGTGTGTGTGTGTGTGTGTGTGTGTGTGTGTGTTTAAGTATGTGTATGCATTGGAAATTCAGAAGAGGGGTCCAAATCAGGGATCTAAATTTGGATAACAATTTTTTATAGTTATTCAAAGTTATGAGACTGGAGAAGATCATCCAAAAAATGAGCATATATAAAAAAGAGAAGACTTCAAAAATTGAATGAGAGCTCGATTTACTAAACTTTAATTATTTAAAATTATATAAATCAGTGCTGTCCAAAACAGCTTCCTGCAATGGTGGAAATGTTTTATGTCTGCACTTTCATACATAGAAGTTGTGTTAGTTTTATAATTCTACCATTATAACTTAAATTTGGTGGCTTAAAAAACACAAATTTAGTATCTTGCTGTTTGGGGGGTTAGAAGTCCAGCACAGTCTCCCTTGTCTAAAATCAAGGTATGGGCAGAGTAAAATTCCTTCCTGGAGGCTTTCATGGAGAATCCATCTGTCCTAGCTTGTAGAGATCACCTGCATTCTTTGGCTTTGCTCCCTTCCTGAAATATCTAAGGCAGTGAGGCTTGTTGGTTCCTTCTCACATCTCATTAATTGATCTTTTCTTCTGCCTCCTGATTCCACTTTTAAGGATCCTTCTGATTATATTGAGCCCACCAGGGTAATGCAGGATAATATCCCTAACTCAATGTCAACTTAATCACATCTGTAAAATCACATTTGCCTTGTAGGGTAACATATTCACAGGTTCTGAGAATTAGGGTGTGGACATAATGTTGGGGGTGTCATTATTCATTTAAGCTGTATGGCCACTATCACCACATTGGCATTTGAATGTGATTGGGCATTTGAAATATGGCCAATTCAGCTGAGAACAAGATTTTTTTTACTTTAATTTTAGTTAATTTAAATTGAAATCAAAATAACCACATGTGGATAGTGGCTGCTTCATTTGGGTAGCATTGATCTAGAGGAGTAGGGGAATGAACAGAATAGGGAAATGTGGTATGATAACAGACCAGCATTAGGAGCCTACATGTGGTTTACAATCCTGAATTTTAAGGAAGACTTTAGCATGGTTGTGAGTATTTCTGTACCCATTACTTAGCCAGTGATGGCAACCATACACTTTGTTCGAGGACGTGATATCAGAAGCAGATAACTATAATCAAGGAAGAAGAAAATTTTGGATTCAAGAAATAAGGATGAGCACAAAAGCCAGGAAAATGTTCAGTTATTTAAATAATTATTGAAGCTGCCCCTCCAAAATTTAATATAATTCTTAAGAGAAAATTCATAAAACAGACAATCCATAATGTAGTAAACAATTTTAATAATTTATAGAATTCAAATAATCCTAGACATTGATGGAAAAGTGAAATAATTTGTTTCAAATTTAAGGATAACTAGTAGAATAACAGAAATAAGATACAGAATTTGCAACTTATTAGAAAGATGAAACAAAATACAGAAGACCTTTTAAAATATTCAAAAACATGAATGATAGAAAATATAACAAGATAGCAGCAAAATTTTTTAACACATCAATTAGATAAATTCCTCTTTCAAAGACAAAGAACATAGTTAGCTCTTTTTAAGACTCACATTTAAATGACACACAAAGGTAAAAATTGAGTGGAGCAATCAGAAGACAGCCAATACAGAGATTTCAGCAGAAGGAGAAGTCCCTCTTTCCAGTAGGGTTTTGAATTGCAAAGCCTGTGGGCCTCAAAAAAGTTCAAATCAAAATTTAATTTGAAGTGGTCTCCAATTAGTAGTTCCCAAGATGGCAGAAACAAATACAAATCCTTTTTTTGCACAGATGAGGGCCAGTGTATCTGGTTGATTAGCTGCCCGTGAGTGTTCTAAAAACAAAGCCTAAAAATTCGTAAGTCTTCTTTATGTACCCAGAGATTGCATTTTTTTTTGTCTTTTAAGAAAGAAGGAATTTAAAAACATATAGGTCAATAAAACTCTGTGCCTGCACCAATATTAATCAAATTAGTTCTTTCTTTATAATGAAGTGAAAGAAATGATCACCAAAAAGTTGCAAAAAAAATCAATTACCCAAAAGAGAAACTAGATTATAACTTATAGTCAAGAATCTCTAACAGGCTGGTAATGAATCACAGACCTGTACCCCTGAAACAGATAATAAATTATATGTTAATATTAAAAAAAGATAAATAAGAAATGCCAAGCAAAGTCAAAAGCTGAACAAAAAGAGGTCTTAAAGTAAAATGTGGCACAATTCTGAGTTGTCAAAGGAATGAAAGAGTAAAGAATTTACTTGAACTTGATGTTTTCAGAATTGCAGAGGTCATTGCATTATGCCTGTTGAGAAGAAAGGGTGAATTCCAGTATACTACTTGATTCAGGAGTGAATAGTACAGAAATAGACAAAATAATGAAACTATAGTTTGTTGCTTTTGAAACTTTGATCAAACCTATTACTAAGCACAGATAAATGTAATGTTATTATCCTTTTGACATGATAATGAAAGTTTCTACATGGAAGTTGGCGATGAGAAGAAAATTGAATGGTAGGGTCAGTAATATCCTCCCATCACACAGTGGGTAGCTCAGATCCTTGTCTAAGTCATTTTTTGCCATAAGAAAGATAGGCTTAAGAATATTATTTAAAATTACTAAGGTAACCACAGGGAAGTTAAAAATATCTAGTGTGAAATATCTAGTATAAAAACGACAAAGGCAAAAAGACATGATGAGTACTGTGAGCAAATCCCGATCTTTCAAAGGGAGGAAACAATAGACAAAGTCTAAAATTGTTAATCTACAAAACAGATAAATTAGTTTATTCAGAGTTAAGGAGATAACCACTTGAATAGCACAAAATAGAAGCGGAAAAAGTAGTTGCCTCTGGGAAATGTGACTGTGGATATTATAATATTTTATATTGTCAAAATCTGCTTTTAAGAAAGAGGAGCCCTAAAAAGAAAAACTTTTTGTTTGAAATCTGTATCTTCAGAGAATGTCAAGAAATTAATGTATCCAAAAAAGAATAGTAGCTATTTGAAAAGATAAAATGTCATAGCTTTTAAAATTTTTATTTTCAGATCTGATTTTCTTCTTAGCCTGAAAGTTATTTAGAAGAGTGTTTATTTCATGTTAGGTGGGTTTATTTTATTACTTTCTCTGTCTTTTTCCCATTAAACTAGAGTCTTATTGTGCTCAGAAAATGTAATGCATTGAAATTCTACTTAGGAGAATTTTTGGAGATTTTCTTTGTAGCTGAAGAGATTTTTGTAATTGTTCTATAAGACTTTAAAAAGAATGTAAATTACATTTTTGTCAGATGTAAAGATTTCTGAAACCTAGCTGTATTATAATATTATACTGTAATACTGTATAATGTTAGTCTATGCATAATTATTTTTGAGAGTGGTATGGTAAGTTTGGACCATTGTGGCTTTATTTCTACCTCTACATCTTTATATTTCAAAAGCCTATTGTTTGCAATACAAATACCATAATAATTTCATATTCATCAAAATAAAACATCTGTTTTAGCCATTAATCATTTTTTCATACTTAAGACTATTTTTTTAGCAGTTTTAGATTTACAGCAAAATTGAGAAGTGCAGAAAGTTCCCATGTACTCCTTGCCTTCACAGTTGCATAGCCTCCCATCATCAATATGTCCACCAGAGAGGTACATTTGTTATAATTTATAAACCTATGTTGACACATTATTATCATCATCCTAAATCCGTGATTTACATCAGGGTTCCCTCTTGGTTGTAACTTCTAGGGGTTTGATCAAATGTGTAATGACATGATATGTACATCATTATAGTATAATACAGAATATTTTCACTTCTCTAAAAATCCTCAGTGGTTGACTTATTCACTCTTCCTCCTTCCAAACTCTGGCAACCACTGACATTTTTACTTTCTTAGTTGTGCCTTTTCCAGCATGTCATATAGAATCACACCATATATAGTTTTTTCAGATTGACTTCTTTAACTTGTAATATGCATTTAAGTTACCTCCATATCTTTTCATGGCTTGATAGATTCTTTCTCTCTTTATTTCTCTCTTCTTTTCTCTCTCTCTTCCATTCTTTTCTTCCTTTCCCATTCTTTCCCTTTCATCTTTCCCTACCTATCTTTCTTTAGCAGTGAATAGTATTTTATTGTCTGTATGGACCATTTTATCCATTGGAGAGCATCTGGGTTGTTTCCGAGTTACAAAACTAAACATAAAGCTGCTATAAGCATCTGTATCAGTAAAACTGAACTTTATGGTGTTTTAGTTGCCTTATACTCATTCCCCTTTCACCAGCTCTGTGATAGCCTTAAAAACCAACAGCCTTGCAACTGCAACCAAGGTAGCTGTGAAAAACACTGGCATAGGAGTCAATGGAGGGGGAGGTAGGGGCTTAGAACTCTCCCAAATCCCTACCCACATTATTGGGAAGCTACCTGAAAAGTTCAGTGTTTATCTAACCGTATTTCCAGGGTACCCATCTAAAATAATCATAGATAGTTGTTTCAAATTATGGCTTCCTGAGGTGAAGATACCATATGAAGCTAATAATCCCACTGAGGATGAAGTTAGTAGGGGATTTTTTGTATAAGGCCTTTATTATGTTGAGGAATGTTCCTTCTAAACCTACTTGCATCTTTTTCAATTTGTTGAGACTTGCTTTGTGACCTAATATGTGATTTATCCTGGAAATGTTCCCTGTGCACTTGAAAAGAATGTGTTTTCTGCTGTTTTTTAGGGTAGAATGTTGTGACTTTATCTGTTAAATCCATTGGTCCAGTGTTTCACTCAAAGTCACTGTTTCCTTGTTGATTTTCGGTTTGGATGATCTGTCCATTGATGTATGTGGGGTGTTAAAGTCCCCTACTATTATTATATTACTACCAATTAGTTCCTTCTTGTCTTTATGTATTTGGGTGCCCACATATTGGGTGTATCAATAGTTAAAATTATTATATATTATATATCTTCTTGTTGGATTGTCCCCTTATGATTATATAGCGTCCTTTTTCTCTTGTGACAGTCCTTGTTTTAAGGTTTATTTTGTCCGATTCTCTGGTACACCACTTATAGTTGGGTCTTGCTTTGTGTGTGTGTGTGTGTGTGTGTGTGTGTGTGTGTGCACGCGTGTGCATTTCATCACCCTTTGTCTTTTGACTGGAGCATTTTGTCCACTTACATTCAAAGTAATTATTGATAGGTATGTATTTATTGCCATTTTGGTACTTGTTTTGTGGTTGCTTCTGTAATTCTCCAGTTCTTCTCTTGCTCTCTTTCACAGTTTGTTGGTTCTCTTTAGTGATAAACTTGGATTTCTTTCTGTTTAGTTTTTGCACTTATCACTTGGTTTTTGATTTGTGTTTACTATTAGGTTTATATATAATGTCTTCTTCATATAGCAGTCTGTATTAAGTTGATGGTCACTTAAGTTTGAAATCATTCTTCTTCTCCCCTCTCCTCTCATATTTTAGGTATATGATGTCATATTTTACATCCCTTTATTTTGTGAATCCCTTGATTGGTTTTTATAGATATACTTATTTTTACTGCTTTTGTGTTTCCTAATTTTCTTATCCTTACTTATAGTCTTTCCTTTCTACTCAGAGTCCCCCTTAACAGTTCTCGCAGGGATGGTATCATGGTCATGAACTCCTTTAGTTTTTGTTTGAGAAACTCTTTATTTCTCCTTCTAAACTGAATGACAGCCTTGCTGGATGGAATATTATTGGCTGCAGATTTTTCCCAATCAGCACTTTAAATATATTGTGCCATCACCTTCTGATCTGCTAAGTTTATGCTGAACATCTGTTGATACCCTTATGGGGCTTTCCGTATATGTAACTGGGTTCTTTTCTCTTGCTGCTTTTAAAATTCTCTTTATCACTACTGTTTGCCATTTTATTAACTATGTATCTTGGTGTGGAACTCCTTGGGTTGATTGGGTTGATTTTTTTTGGGATATTTCTGTGCCTCTTGGATCTGGATATCTGTTTTCTTCCCCAGATTCAGGAAGTTTTCAGCTATTGTTTCTTCAAATAAATTTTCTGACCACTTTTCCCTTCTCTTATTCTTCTGACATTCCTACAATGCAAATGTTATTATGCCTGATGGAACCTATGATTTCCCTAAGTCCAATCTCACTTTGTGTACTTTTTTTTCTGTCACCTGTTCCACTTGATTACTTTCCACTATGCTGTCCTCCAGGTTGCTGATTTAGTCTTCTGCTTCCTCTTGCCTGCTATTTATTCCATCTAGTGTATTTTTAATTTCAATTATTGTGTTCTTTGTCTCTGATTGTTTCTTTTTTTATCTCTTTGTTAAAGGTCTCATTGATGTCTTCCACTCTTTTCTCAAGTATCATTATTACTTTAAATACCCTGTCAGGCATATTACTTATATCTGTTTTGCTTAAGTCACTTGCTGTGGTTTTTTCTGTTCTTTCATTTGGGACATATTCCTATGTCTAACTCTTTGTGTTTGATTTTGTGTGTTAGGAAAGTTGGGTAATTTAGCTACATATATGTACAGGACTGTGATCATGTCTAAGAAGCAGCTGACAGGGCCCAATTCTCTCATCTGTGATTGACCTGGGTCTGCATTAAGCAATAATTGAAGGTTAAAGCAGATTTGTAAATTATCTGCTAGAGTGTTGAAGATGTGCAAGACAAACACAGAGTACCTCAAAGTCCATGAGACTAAGTTGTCCAAGACACTGAAGAAAACCTCTGTCTAATCAATAGTTCATGACTAAACTACCCAAACAAGTACTTAAATGGCTGCATATAGCAGACACAGATCAACTGAATTACTTTGAGAAAGTCACAAACAAAAGGAAAGCCATACAAAGAGAACCACCAATAACAAATAGCAATAGCAGCAAACCAAGGAAAGTGAGGGGATCTAGTTTCCATTTGATTTCCAGAGTTGCCAAAATTACTTTAAATGCATGTTTTTTCAATAAGGCATTACAAGGCACACACAAAAAAAATAAAGTATGCCCAGTACATAGGGAGGAAACTCGTCAATAGAAACTGCCCCTGACATAGAACTTAGCAGACAAAGAATGTAAATCAGCTTTATAAATATCTTTAGGAAACAAAAGTTAGCATATATAAAGAATTAGAGGAAAGTATGAGAATTATATCTCAAAGAATAAATAGAAACATTAAAAAAGAATTAAATAGAAATATTTCACTTAAAAAAGTAAAATATTAAGATAAATTTACTGGAGGAACTGAACAAAAGATTTGAAATGGCAGAAGAAAGAAGTGAAATTTAAGATAGATCTTTTGAGATGATTTAATCTAAAAAACAAGAAATAAAATAAATAAGGAGAAACAAAGACACATGTGGGACAGCATTAAGCATACTGACATCCATAAAATGGGATTCCCAGAAGGAGAGGAGTAAGAAAAAAAGGCAAAAAGAGAAAATAAGTTAGGAGTAAAAAATTTTAATGAAATCACCAAAAATTAGTACTCGTTAAGTGAGAAGATACAAAATAAATACACAAAACTCAACAGTTTTCATATATACAAGTCCTTACCAGTGAGATACTATACTGGGAAAAAATGGATAATTCATGATAGTACCAGTATACAAAATAGTGAATAAATAAAATATTTTTAGTCTATATAGTAGATAAAATATTTAGTCTATATAGTAGATTGAATGTTAATGAACGTCCAATAGAAATAAGCATACAATAGAAATGTTACTTATAAATAATGATGAATTCAACACAATAGAAAATAGCAAAGTACACAAAATTTATCAGATAAATAAAGTGACAAACCACTTTAAAAGTGTGAAAGATGATCAACTTTGTGAATAAACAGGAAAACACAAACCAAGTCAGATTTCATTTTGTGTATAACTGCACTGTTCAATAGGTAGACACTAACATGTGACATTTTAAATTTAAAATAATTTAAATTAAATGAAATTTAGGATTTGATTCCCTAATTTGGTAGCCAGATTTCAGGTGCTTAATATCCATATATAACTAAAGGCTACTGTATTAATATGGATATAAAACATGTCTGCTTCTCCTTCTGCCCCTCCCCTTGCTCATTTTCTCTCTCTCTCTCTGTCTTTCTCTGTCTCTCTTTCTCTCTTAAGTAAAAAATCTTAAAAACATTTATCTAACTTAGATAGCATCTTAGCTGAAAAGGTAAGTAACAAAACAATATGAATAGTATGATATAGTGTGTGTTCGTGTGTGTTTGCTTGTGTGTAAGATCTGTGGGTATATGTAACTAGAATGAAATAGGCTCTTAAGGATTCCCCATAAACTTTTATAATGATAAAATGGTCAACCTTAGATGGAGTTAAAGATTAAAAAAAGACTATCATATTTTGCTTTCTTTTCCTGCAGCATTAGGGTTTTATTCCTTTAATGATTAAAAAAGAGAGAGAGAAAGAGAGTTTATAGAAACCAGGTAGAGGTGAAAGCCATGCCCTAAGAATTTTTCCACCATCATAGAGATTTCCTCCATATCAGGGAAATGGTGTTAAGTAAACAGTGCCACACATGCTAAGAAATTATGAGTATCATACATCACTTGTCCTCAAACATTGTTTCATTTAGGTGTGGAATATTCAGTATAAGGAGTTGTACATACTTGAGAAAAAATGTTAAAGAATGCTTTCATATTTTCTGATGCAGTACTAAAGACAGTGAATTCAAATAGAATTCAGTCAGTGGCTTGATTACAGCTATACCAGAACAGCAGTAGAATGAACTACTATGCAGTTTTTCATAGTTATGTACACTGTTAGCTTTTAGCCTGATTCTTCTCTTGAGGGTTCAGGGGGACATAACCACTTATGTAGGGCTATTCCAACACACAGCCAAAATACTGGAAAAGAAATGTGAATAGTTATTTTTGTGGAAGTGAAGCACATACCTACATTATTCCAGTTGGGACCTTAAATCAGTCAGTGGAAAAAAGAGACTTCATCGTAGCATCAGAGCTTACAGTTGTGAGGCATCCAAAAAAAATGTCTCCAGTTCTCCTTTAATACACACAAATGATTTCTGGTGAGAACACATTCATATCCTGCTCCCATCCCATCCCTTTCCATGTTGACTTTAACCCTTTCAGTGTGTTGTTTTCCAAGATTCACACCTGACATTCGTGAAGACTTTTATTTCACTGTATACATGACAACAAAACAGTAAAACAGGAGAATCATTTCTAAGATGTCCTTCTCTAAAGCCTTTTCAATATTTCTCTCCCCATTTTGATTTACTGCCCTGCTGCACCCTCTTCCATTAACTCAGACAGGCCTCTGCATTAGATCCATAATGCGCAATGATCCATAAAGACCAGCCCTTCCTTATCTTGGCTTAATGTCTCTTCCAACAAAATTTAACTATCCTATGTTTTATAGCCTCAGGATGTTGATTTCAGCTATTCTTCTGTTGGGAAGCAATGTAAAACATGGCTTTTCTGAGATGTTTATATCTAGATGAAACCAGTATGAGTTAAGACAATGGCAAAATTAAAGAAAGAGAGCCAAAGAAGTAAGGCCTTTGGTGGTTGGGGGGGGGTGTTTCTGTTACTATAAGACATATTACAAAAAGCCCTTCTTAGCCCTGAACGATGGTTCTAATTAAGTGTTAATATTAATACATCCAATGTGTTCTTTTTGTAAATATTGCATTTCTCCCATTCATCATATTTCAACAGATGAGAGGATGGGTATGTTAGTAGCTATCTCATTATTCTTGTCCTATAGACAGCAAGACTCAATGCATGACCTCTCAAAGGCATTTCCGTCTAAGAGCAGCAACAGAAAATGGACACCAGAAATCCTTAAAGTTAGTTATTCAAGCTTGTTTCTAGGATTTCAAGATTATTTGCTAAAAGAAGCTTTCTTAAAGTACAACATGAAGTGATTTTGTAAAATTCTATATTAGTACTAAGAATCACAAAGATTGTTCAGAAAAAAATAGTCATCTTTATAAAAGGCTATAGATAGAAATACAACCCCAGAGACAGAGCAGTAAAGAATGCTTAGATATCAAGGGCTCCTCTTCAAAAGTTACTCAGTTTGGATAATAAAACCAGCTGGGACTAGGATACAACATGTTTTGCTGGCTGTCGACAACTAGCTGCATGTTGTCCAAGTCACTTAACTGCAATGGGCTTCCTTCTATCTTTTGTGGAATGACTCTTTTATGTGATTTGTAACATAACGGCAAAATGAATAATCGAATTTTTTTTTTTAAACCAACTTGGTGATTTTTATTGATGGGCGACAACTTCTGTACTCCTAGAGATCACTAAACTGTGTACAAGTAGAGACGCAGCATTACAGAAGAGCAGACAGCAGAATTAAACAGAGCGACTTAGGGAAATACCAATCTTCGTTGTTTTGCCCATTGTTCATTACGTGTACACAGAAGCATGAATGCAATTTGAAATCTTTTAATGGCAATAAAGTTTACAATCACCCATCTCTGTGGACTAACATCTTAACTCCAAGTATCTGATCTGCAACGTGTACATAAGCAGCTTCTCGTCGCACAATTATTAAAATGTGTTTTTCCTGTTAGGAACCAGCAACTTATTTTTTTTATTTACGTTTCTTTTGAAGTAAGAACTATTTCTTCTCTGATAACTGGCTCGAATAATCGAATTTTTAAATTTTCTCTCAGCTGTACCGTTACATTATGAACTGAGGTTCTCCTTCCTCTCACTACAGACTTTTTAAAATTAAACATTTTATGTTAAAATAATTGTGGATTCACATGAGTTGCAAGCAATACAGAGCCATCCCATCTACTCTTTACTCAGTTTCCTCCAAAGGTGACATCTTATAAAAATATAGTACAATATTATAACCAGAACATTTACATTGATTCAATTAAGACCTGTAACAGCTTGCATGGATTTCATTCTTTAATATTTATCAGATAAAGGCATTAACACTTTTAAGAGCTTACTATACGCTGTGTTTTATATGCTTTGTTTCATTTAATTCTAATTATAGGTTATTTTAGAGGCCCAGCTAAAAGTGAGTCAGGTTCAAGGTCTGTTGACATCACAGCCTTCATTCTTTCCACTATAGCGTGCTGCCCCTGAGAAAAATCTCCAGCATCTTTCTCATCACTTCACATGGCATTAAGTCACACCACACACATTGCTGCATATATATGTGTCTGTTTCCATCAGGAAAATTTTGCTTATGCAGCTTTGCAGAGCCATAGATCTAGGAAGATTTGAAACCTTTCCAGGTCGAGGTCACGCAGCCCATCATCCATTCAGTTAAGACTAAGTTTGTCTTCAGGAATCCCTCTTTTTTTTTTTTTCCATCTTTTATACCATAGCTTCCTTCTCTGAGTGATAAATGATGTTAGAACACAGCAGAGAAAGAAGCAAGGGCATTTTGAAAGGACTCATTTGTATGTTCCAAAGGGAGAAGGATAATTCTACAAGAAAATCTGCTCATATGAGTTACTTATTTATGTAAAACAAAAAACAACAAACAAAAAAAATACCCCACCATACATTTAACTAAGAAAATTAAAATGCAAAGTGGAAATTTATGCTATTCAGTCTTCTACCATCACCCTTTCAGTTTCCTACAGAAACAAACACCAAAGTCTTTCGGAGCATCTAGGGATTCTCAGATCATTTGTGCCTCAGCTCCTTAGATGTAATATTGGAGTAATTGGAGTAACATTTGATTTATATAACAAATATGTATTAAATGTCTACAAAGTATTAGAATTAAAACACTAGGGACATAGGGCATACCAAAAAGGAATACCTCCTAACCCTAAGGGGGTATGGGCAGAGCACAGAATTTTAATGACTAAGTATACAAGTAGTTACATATTTCTATTCCATATGCATTATGGAGGGAATCCACAGAGTATTATGATAACATAGAAAAGGGCAGTTTAATTGACTCCACATTCAAAAAATCCTCTTTGAGGAGGTAACATTTACTTATTTACTTACTTTTTAAAAGCATTTTATTTATTTGAGAAAGAGAGACACAGACAGAGATAGTGAGAGAGAGCACAAATAAGGAGGAGAGGGAGAAGCAGGCTCCCTGCTGGGCAGGGAGTCAGATGTGGGACTCCATCCCAGCACTCTGGGATCATGACCTGAGCCAAGGCGGGCACCCAACCAACTGAGACACCCAGGCACCCCAAGGAAGTAACATTTAATTTGAGAACTGAAAGATGAGAAGATAGGGTTTATATTCAGAGAGAAGCCTTGGAAGTGGTATCATCTGAGGATTTGCCCATTTTATTTAGCAGTCAACCTTGTGGGCCACAGTCCTTAACTGGGATTAGCAGCCGGAATACTTACTCATGGCCACTCCTTGTAGCCTGGGATTCCTCACAACACGCTGTCTGGGTTTCATGGCTGAGGGAGCAGAGGGAGTTAATCCATGATAAAATCTACTTGTGAATCAGCCCCTTAATCACTTAATTCCTAGAGATCTAAACATAAATGACATTACACATAGTTAAAGTATATGGAAATTGATACATGAAAAAAATACCTATATGTGATAAGTGTTCCATTTTTTTACTGAACATATAATGCAGAGGGGTGCCTTGGTGGCTCAATCAGTTGAGCGACTGACTCTTGATTTCAGCTCAGGTCAGGATCTCGGGGTCGTGACGTCCAGCCTGTGTTAGGCTCTGCGCTCAGTGAGGAGTCTCCCGGAGCTTCTCCCCCCTCCGTCTGCCCCTCCCTCTGTTCACGTCCTCTCTCTCTAAAATAAATAAATCATTAAAAATTAATTCAATGTAATTAAATCAAGAATTAAAATTTAGATTTTGCACCTGTCGTATCAAAGTGGACTTACAGCTTTTTTACGACTTGGCTAAAAGTGTTCAAGGTGGCATCTTACCTGTGCTCTATGTTATAGGTTTGAACTATGATAGTTACTTGTTGTTTACTTTCTGAGCCTCTGAACAAAAAATTATTTGCCTTCTAAATGAATTGGCTTCATTCACATTGACCAATGTTATTTTCTTTTGGTTACTTCTATCTTGCCACTTTACTTATCCCTAGGTGAGCAAACCTAATATTATGTCTACAACAAATATATTCAGCTGTCCTAACAGAGAGATTCCCAGGTGAAAATGGAAATAAACAGTGAAAGGGAAAACACCGCCCAGCGCGGTTAGTGGTTGCAGTGCACAGACTCAGGGTGTCTACCTGAGTTTGAAATCAAGTCTCACGAGTTACCGTTTATGTGACTTGTTTACTTAACCTCTTTGGACCTTGGTTTCCTTTCTGTGACAATAAAATTGATAAGAGGACCAAACAAATCATATAAGTATAAAAGAAGATAAAGTCTAAAAATCACAGCCCAGTGTTTGGCATATTTTAAGCCCTCGGAAAATGTTAGCTCTCATGCCGTAATTAATTTTACTAATGAGAAAAAAATGCCATCCACTTTCTTTCTAGAGCGGGTGGGCACATGGGGAAATAGGTATGGTATGTGAGTCTTAGCATATGCTCCATCGTCAGGCTTCGAATCCTCTGGCAGAATAGGCTTCAGGGAAACCTGGGAGAAGAGCTTAGCGTCGCTGGGAAGACAGCCCGAGAGCAAGTGACATTGTCCTGTCTACCTCTGTGTGGGCTCTCAAGCTCTCCCAAGAATCTCACTGGGTTTGCTTCATTATCACTCCCGGTGGCCTCTGCGTTTTCACCTAGCTATAGTTACTGTAGCACTGTGTCTAGTTGGTTGAGGTTTGTTTGCTTTCCTCACGCTGACTCAAGACAGAATCATTTGTGCTTTAAAGGGAACTGCGGGCCTGGCAGGCTTCTAGAGTTTCATCAGTTCTCTCTGAAAATAGTCATGTTTGGGCAAAAAGAATACAGCTGGGTTCTTATCCATCTCAGGGAGAAGAGGAATGCCTCCCTCCAATGTCCTTGTCACTTCTGTTAGTCACCGGCCATTTAAAACTCGCCTCCCTCTGTCGTGAGTTGCTCATTGCTCAGCCTTCTGTTTTGGTGCCTGTTCAGCACCAAGTTAACTATATTAGTTAGGGTTGTCCAGAGGAACAGAACTGACAAGATATATAGAGACAATATAAAAGATTTTTACAGAGATTATGAGAAGAGATTATGATTTATTATCTCAGTTATGAAGGATGAGAAGCCCTACTTCTGATGACAGAAGTCTGTCATCAGCAAGCTAGAGGACCAGTAGAAAGCTGGTGGTATAATTCAGTGCAAGTCCACAGGCCTGAGAATGAGGGGACCCAATTGTGACAGTTCCCTGTCTGAGGCTAGAGGCCTGAAATCCAGGGAGATGCTGGTGTAAATCCCAGAGAATCAGGATCTTCGCTGTCTGAGGGCAGGAGAAGACGGTGTGCCAGCACAGAAAAGGAACAAGAATTTACACTTCTGTTGCCTTTTTTATGTTTTGGGGGGACCTCAAGGATTGGTTAATGCCCAACCAGTATGGTGAAGATGGCTCTTCTTCACTCAGTCTGATTTAAATGCTAATCTCTTCTGGATACACCCTCACAGACACACCCAGAAATACTGTTTTACCTCTATCTGGGCATCTCTTAAGTTAGTCAAGATGACACATAAGACGAACCATCATGTTGACCAAATGCCTGTCATTCACTATCATGCACTTATCTGTGGGACCCAAGATCAACCTGCTTCATATTCTTACTTTTTTTCAGCCATCACTCGTGTAGATTCTTGGGTAAGTGGTGCTTTTTCTTATTCTCATATCAATACCACTTTCTGTTTTTGTTTCTTGACCCATATTCTCTCTTCCAATCTTCCTAAACTCCTTCTTCCCTGAGTCTACCAATTCCATGAGTACTGGACTCCAGATCCCAAAGCTCTTTACAAAATATTTTGTGCACCTTGGATTTAAATGAAATCTTGTTTTCCCTAGAAGACCTGGATTAACCTTTTCTTCTTTCAAGCAGAGCTGCACATTCTCCCTTTCTTACCTCTCAGGGTGGAGGGGCAGCATCTGCACGCTCTGTTTTCTTCACTGTCACTTTTAGACTTAGTCCCCTGTCTTCTTATTAAAATTGTATGCTCTTATATGGTTCATGCCAGTCAGCTATACAATCTCCATCTCTGTTAGGGCTAAAGAGCAACCCAGAAGCTGTCTTTTTAAAATGGTGTTAAGGGCGCCTGGGTGGCTCAGTGGGTTAAAGCCTCTGCCTTCGGCTCAGGTCATGATCTCAGGGTCCTGGGATTGAGGCCCGCATCAGGCTCTCTGCTCAGCAGGGAGCCTGCTTCCTCCTCCCTCTCTGCCTACTTGTAATCTCTCTCTGTCAAATAAACAAATAAAAATCTTTTAAAATGGTGTTTAATTCTCTGCTGTAGGTACGTAGCACTGTCTAGTTCCAAGACCCTTAGGATTTATACTGTGAAATTCCTACTGGAACTTGCTAGAAATGGCACATGTGGTTTTTTTCCCACCCCAAGTGATGGATCACATCCTTAAGTCTGAAACTGAAGGATCTGAGATCTTATTCAATTTTTCAGTTAACAAGTTACCTGACCTTTCTTTTACAAAACTACCTGTTAACAGAAACTGTGGGCCTCTGGAAAAAAGAAGACAATTTATTCATCAAGCATCTCAGCAGGGCCCTGACTCCCCTTTGAGGAACACAGTGAGGGCCAGATTCTACTTGTGCATACAGAGGTTGCACTATAAAAGGGGAACCCTGAAATTAGGACACATCTGCCTTCTTCCTCTCCAGAAGAGACTTTTGCTCTGGGATATAAATAAATCTTCTCCAGGGAGGAGGAGAAGGCTCTAGCTTTTATTTTCCCACCACATTGGAATAGAACCAAATGGCTCTAGGGGCTATCTCTAGGTTGCTATTCAGTCATCCTCTACTTTAGCCTGGACCATGAAGAAATGTGGAAATAGTAGTTTCACATGACAAGGACCCAGGTTGTAGAACTGCTTTCATAGCAGCTTGGACTTGCTCCAGGGAATTTTTCTCTCCTGGATCCCACTTCCATTTGGCAGCTTCATCCCATCTACTAAAGGGGCACTATTCCCACTGGTGGAATATTCTGCCACAGACCGCAAAGAGCTATCTTCTTAGCTTTCTTCACACCAAAGTCCCCAGAGGTGTGAAGTGCAATAATTTTGTAGGGGACATCCAGCATGACCCAGGTCACTGAGCCCCTCAAAATTTTACCAATGTATTGGACCCTCATTCTTTATCAGGTCTATCTCCTATCCTCTATGGTTTATGCATTTCATCAAAATTTCTGCCATGTTTGTGACTTCTTGCTCATCCAGTTCCATTAACATGATATCATCCACAAAGTGTACTTGTGTGCTATTCTGTAAATGTTCAGACAGTCCAGATCACTTCCAAATACATTATAAAAGATGGCAGGAGAGTTAATGTAGGCCTAGGGCAAGACCATAAAAGTATACTTCTCTCTGTTCCAAATCACTACAACTTTGTGTTTTATCCTCCTTCTTAATAGGAATAAAAATGAAAACATTTGTTTTTTTTAAATGAAAACATTTGTTAGATCAATGGCTATACACTATCTATCTGAGCCCATGATAATTATCCATATCCTGCATAGCAAACAGAATTCCTCTACTTGACTAGTGAATTAATGTGGAATATAATGAGGACCACTATTCCTGCATTTTTTGAACCTTTAAAGGTGGGGGTAATCACTGCCATCACCTTCAAGATGCAATGTTGTTTTTGACTTATCAGCTGGACCAGTGCAGGGAGGGCGGGATGGTGTCTGTTGTAGATGCTTCCATGTGGCCTTCCCCACAACAATATGATCTATGAATCAGGAGAAGGAACTTAGGTGGGAATTCTAAGAACAACCAAGTATATCCATACCAATGATCTATTCAGGGCCAGGTACCAGAGAATTAAACACTGGATGTTTCTGGAAACCCAGTAAAATCCCTATAAACTAACCTGGGTAGTATTACATTTATTATATTCTTTACATTTCTGAGAATCAAATTAACTCAGACCAAGCACCTAACCTTCTTGAAATATTTTTGTATTCTCTTTTTTCTCTCTCTTTTTTTTAAGATTTTATTTATTTATTTGACACAGAGAGAGAGATTACAAGTAGGCAGAGAGGCAGGCAGAGAGACAGGGGGAGAAGGAAGCAGGCTCCCTGCTGAGCAGAGAGCCCGATGCGGGCCTCGATCCCAGGACCCTGAGATCATGACCTGAGCCGAAAGCAGAGGCTTTAACCCACTGAGCCACCCAGGAGCCCTCTTTTTTCTCAATATTGTATGGTTACTTGATATAGTCCATTTCTTCTCCTCTAGTCCCAGCACTTCAGTGGCCATGCTTTGCTGTGGCCTGATGCTATGTCTGGATCTGGTGGCTGGACAGGGGTGTGGGACTAGATCCTTACAGTGGACTGAGGTACAGTCTAGAGGCTGCTGCATTGTTTTTAAGCAAGGGTGCTTAAAAAGAGAGGGACAGAAACTTCCTGTAGACCCAGGGTGTTAAAGGGGATTTGAAGCTTCAATATTCTTTATACACATGGCCTTCTCCTGTCTCAGGGTCCCGCTGCTATCCAGGCACAGCCTTGACTTCATATAGTTGAGATTTCTAACTTCTTTGGCAATCTGCTACTGGCCTAGATCATCTGCTTTTTCTGTCCTGGGCTGTGAAAGATAAGAATACTTTACATGGAGCCTAGGAGGATCTCTGGATTTCACATGTTGCTTTTGATTTTTGAAATTACCCTCAGACTTTTGGTGTCTTTCTCAATTACCCTCAGCAAGAGCCATCCGATTCCATTGTCTTTATCATTAGTACTCCCACCGAACCTTCCAAAAGCCCAATACGTTACACCAGCCTGTGCAGTCCCCATTTCATCCATTTTGACTGAAGAAAGTTTAATAATGATCAATTGCTTCAAACCTCATTCTATCTTCTTGTTTGATACCTTTCCTATTAAACAAAATTCAGACTGAGTTGCAAGGCCCTACTTCAGCATCCAGCAGAGCATAATTACTCTATTAAATATGTAAATATTAGATTTTTTTGGACCTATGTGATGATTTTCCTTAAGTCCAATCATTTACTCCTTTTTAATATATTGCAAATAGAACAAGGCTAATTTTATTTTGTTTTAAAGATTTTTATTTATTTATTTGACAGAGAGAGAAAGCGCACAAGCAATGGGGAGTGGCAGAGGGAGAGAGAAGCAGGCTCCCCGCTGAACAGGGAGCCCAATGCAGGACTTGATTCCAGGACCCTGGGATCATGACTTGAGCCAAAGGCAGATGCTTGACCGACTGAGTGCCTCAGGGCCCCGAACAAGGCCAATTTTAATAATTTAGATACTGGAACTTGGTTCTGTCTACTGGGATGCCTCTGATTCACAATAACACATAGATTGCAAAGAAGCCAGTGGTTACCACTCATCTAAAACTGGCTGAATCACCCCACCAGATGTGTTGAGGTCTGATCTAGAAGGTTCCAGGCTATAGCTGTTGCTCCAGCTTATTGGGAGCAGACACTAGGATTCTTGACAGAGACCCAGTCATAGTTCTAAGTTAATTTTAGAATCAATTGTGTCAAAAATTAGTTGCATCAACCATATTATTTATATGGAAAAGCTAGCCCTATTATGTACACACACAGACATGCATGGATTTCCTATTAAAATTCAGTTGATTATGACTCACAATGGATACCAACAAAATTCTACTAATGCTGTCTTAACCTGTGGGACATAACGGAATCAGTTTTCATAGCCTTCCTTATCTGTACTCCCAGAATTTCTACCTCTCNTTATCTGTACTCCCAGAATTTCTACCTCTCATTCCCAGTGCAATTCTTTCCAAGGCAGCATGGCATGCTGTCACAGAGGGAATGCCATTCTTGCCAATTTGCATCCTTCAGGGCGAAGGTCAAGGGCTCCAAGTTTAATTGATTTCCTTCTTCGAAGAAAGAAAGGACAAGAAAGATGGAGCTTTGTGAAAAAAATCCCTGGTGTTTCCATGCACGTCATTTGCCAGTGTGCAAAACAGCAAGGCTTTCATCTCCTCACGGACGTCCATGCTTGGTTCCTGTCTTCCATTCACTGCTAGTGTCTGGCCCTGAATCTAACATACGACTGAATATACAAAGGAATCTGTTGTATTTTTCTGTCATTTCTGCTCTGACTTGGGCCCCTCTGATGTTGCTTCAGCTCACCAGTCAGCGGCTCAGACAGTGAGAGCCTGTCTTTTCATCTTGCAATTTCCTGCTTTCCATTCTTCACTCACAGGATGCAACAACAGGAATTCATTAGAAGAGTTAAGTGCTTGACCATTATCAGGGAGGGGAAAAATCCAGCTATTTTTGACCTTGGAGGTCTTTCACAAGCCACTGAAATCAGCTCTTTCTTCACCTCCAGTAATCACAAAGAATCACCCACAATTTCTATTGGTCACCTCGTTATGCTACTGTAGAGTGGGCAGATTGTGTTGTCTAAAAATCAGGGGCAGATTATGTAATTCTTCAGAGACTCCATGGGTTTCTTTGCTTATATTTATGTGCCACGTGTATAGCCGCTGCTTTCTTGGTAAATTCTGAATGTTAAAGCAAATAAGGCTAATAGATTATTATTAATTTTCTTGGAAAGCAAGTAAAACACAACAAAACAAAAAACTTCTTTACTACCTCCATCAGATACAGTCAATAATAGTAACATCCTTTAAGAGTGATCAGAAGCTCTAGTATCTGGTAATGCTTATAAGGAAACCCTAGATTATTTCTTAAAAGTTATCAAACCCACATATTGTCTTATAGATGCATTGGTGTATCAAAAAGCTACCGTATCTTTTATCATCCATTAGGTTTTCAACTTTCTATAAAATGTAATAGAGTTGAATGATTACTTTTCACATCTAAGACTTTGCAAAGGCACAAAAGAAAAAAAATACTTAGCCTACTGAGCTGAGTTTTAAAAATCTGAGTGTTTACTTTATAAAATGAATTCAATTTTATTTATATATGTTTCTCTCTGTGTACTACAAAGGAATACTGAGCACACATTTCACTTGTATTGCTGAACTAGGGAATAGTCTACCCATAACTGGTGAACAGATATTCTTAAAAGTATAATCATCAACTCTAATAACCATTAAAATTTAATTTGTTAACTATCATACTCTTTTTGGTTTTAGGAAACCTCTCTTAGCTTAGTGTCTGCATGACAATCATTCTCCATCTTTGGAAACTGATACAGAAGGGGGTATGTCTCAGTCACGGCCGTTCCATCGGGCCTGCTGTGGTTGATTAGGTCAGAGGTGGACACCTCATTTAACCAGTGACCAGTACATGATCCCAACAATTTAGGAAGTTGAAATGAGAGACACAGAGACTGGGACCTTCTAGGAGCTGAGTTTTATTAATGGCAATACCCTGAGGCCTATGAACTCCCACAGTGGCACAATGGGAACCTGCTTTGATAGCTGCTTTACCTGAGATCCAGGTAAACTGTAGCTTAGCTTCTGTGAGATGTGGCAGTACCTTCCTAAAAGTATATTTATTTGTCTAATCTAGCTCTAGTTGATGTCTAGTTGATTGCAACCGAATAAAACTCAAGAAATACATTAAGACTGTATTTATCCTGTGTATACATTTGTTTTCACATTGTAAACGTTAATGTCCTTTTACATTTCTCCTGCCTACTAACAAATGTATGACAGATATTTTTCTCCAAAAATCTGTACTCAAATTAGAATGCTTACATTAACTAAAATGAAACAAAATTCTAAGGATATCCGTACTAGAAAATCCACATGTAATATTGCAGTTTACTGAAATAAAGTTGTGGACAGAATATGCCCTTAATCTAACTACAGAGAAGGTATTCAGTCTGAATCTAAGGAATTTAAATCAATTCAGTTATTATATTTTTGGACAACTACATTCTTATATCATTTCAGTACATTTTCAATACACCACATAAATGTTTTCATAATTCAGTGTTCTATCCAATAACAGTGAAAAGATAGCTATTAAAGGATATCGTAATAAAAATCAGCTCAGCATTTAAAATATTGTTATATGTCTAAGTTAGAGCTTTTTAACAATGTAGATTTACTGAAAATATTCATAATTATTTTTTAAATGTACAACCTCTTGCCATTTTACAAATGGGGAGCAATAGCTTCCAAAGCAAACTTTAGGTAATACCAAAATAGCATTTTACAAATGAGAAATCAAGTAAGTGACTCTTTATCTTATTTGCTGCACACACACAAAAAACTACTTATCAAAAAAAATTCATCTTATTCTTATTGGATAAAGTAGCAGCTATTTTTGTCCTTTGCTTCCTTGTAAGATTGTCAGCTTCTTCAATCTTGAAGCAGATCTTCCTAAATGGATGTGTTCAGTCTTGTGTTCATCATGGGTGCTCCATAAATATTGTTGGATAAAAACTTACCTCTCTGGGAGGCTAATGAAGAACAGATGCAGGCGAAAACAAGATAGTGGAGCTAGGGGGGAGCATGGAAGCTAAAAGACATTAGTGTGAGCAGAGGGAATAAAAGAAAAATACCAGTTGTCAGCTTAAATGGAGTTCATGGATATAATTGAAAAGCTGATAAAGTAGGTAGGAAAGAAGGGATAACCTGCAATCTTATTTCTTTCTTTAGCTGTTATAGCTGTGATTCTTGTAGAAATAAAATGTGTTTCCAATTCATTCATAAGGAACATCAATCCAATAGGATTTTATAACACTAGAAGCAGTTACATAGAATGTTTGCCTCTTAGGAAGTATAACAATGAAGACCCACCATTCTTCAAGTTTAATTAGCAGAGTGTTTCTTTTTGGTCTAGTTTAACGTAGGTTTACAATGGATTAAACGTCACATTCTGAGAATTCTGTAGCAAAAAATATAGCTCTTGGCTATACTTGCCACATTTTATACAATTTCTCCAATGACTTTAATACCTGCAGCTTGTGATAAAAGTCTTTTTCTTTTTTTTTTTTTTCTTTCCTTGCCCTGTCTTTTACTATTCTGATGTGGGTTTTGTTGTTGTTGTTTGTTTGTTTGTTTGTTTGTTTGTTTGTTTTCCTGTTCACCTACTGGCTAGATAGGGAGGAAGAAGCAAGGATTCTGTGACAAAAGAATCAGGCAATACACTTTTCAAAGGTAATTTGCCCATATAATTAAAGAATGTGTGAAGAATTACTTATCAGTTGGGACCTACCAGTCAACTTATCCAGTTATACAAAACTATGGTTATTGCTCACTAGAGAATCAGCCCTATGTCACAGGCACAGTTACTGTTTTTCTCACTAAAAATTGGTTGATTTGAATTGTATTATGAAATTTTTACTTTGTTAACCTATCACTGTTTTGTCAGGAAGTGCACTTTTATTATTTTTTTTAAGATTTTATTTATTTATTTAAATAGAGAGCAACCAGCAGGATGAAGGGCGGAGGGAGAAGCAGACTCTGCTGAGTGGGGAGCCCCATGTGAACTGTATCCCAGCACCCTGGGATTATGACCTGAGCTAAAGGCAGAGGCTTAACCAACTGAGTCACCCAGGCGCCCGAGGAAATGCACTTTTAAGTCATCCTTTCCCTGAGTGTTTTCCTTAAAATACTGGAGCTGGACAGTGCTCCCTAGATAAAGAAGTTTCCCCGGATACATGAGTTTTTGAAGCACTGTCTTTTATATTGCACTCTTAGTGATGAACAGGGCTAATTAAGATGTTGATGGCTCTGAAAAATACTGCAGTTATAGAAGTTTAGTTTATCCAACAAATTCCTTTATAACTATTATTTTATGGAATGCATTTTGTGAAAATAAGGTTATAAGAGGTGATTCTGAGATGCATCTAGTAATTACACACAATATTATTATTCTTTAATTTCTTTTTTATTTTTATTCTTTAATTTTTTAACCTCTCCTGAGTCACACCCACCTTAGAAGTAGATGAAGGTCATAACTATTTTTATCCAGGGAAAGTCACACAGACATATGTATATTAAATTTTACATAAAGTTCAAAATTTTGCATATATTTAATGTTGATAGTTAAAATCTATCATTGGTACTATGTTAAGGAATTCAACCTCTTGGTTCACTCACAAATGAAGCTTCCCTTTTGGAACTGCTATTGTGAAGCATAGTCAGCTCTTGGTAACTTAAGCTTTGCAATTCTACTCCTGCCCTTCACATAATGTAATACGTGCCTTTTGCCTTTGTCGTTGCCCTTTTGAATCACATGCAAGGGGAAAGATTGAGACATGATCAGAGAACCAAGAACAAGAAAGCCAAGGATGATTCCCCCTCTTTATATTCTGAAATACATTATTTAGAAACCAAAATTTTAAATGGATTTCTTTAGTGGATAAAGTTTAGGGATCTATTAGAATTTCCTTACTGCATTTGTATTATTGATCCTCACAAGCATAATATTGAGACAGTTCAACAGCTTGTAAAACATTTCTGTGCTCTGTTGCAGCCCACAGTACAAAATGCATGCTATATTTGGTTAGTGTGTAGTCTATTTCAGATGTATGTCTAAGGATGGAGGACTTAGAGTTTTCTATCATTTTTCTTTTTCCTCCACATAAGTTAGGATGGTGTAAGTAAACAAAAAGATTTTACTTTGCAATTTAATTTAAATTTGTTTATGTATCTCTTACTGAATCAAAAGGCTTTCTGGAAATTATCCTGTTCTCTCCAACAGAATGTACAGAAAGGTATTTCTACACTGATAGCAGAGTTGGAATCTATTTAAAACATTTTTCTTTCATTTCTTTTGCCCTAAGCTCTTATTGTTTAAGGTGTTCTCCCCCTTTTTAAAAATAATATTCACCATAGTAATATGAAGAATTACTACATTTTAAATTCAAAGAGGTATGTTTATTTGGAATGCATATTTGATTAATATTTATGACATTTTAACTATATTACATCTTACTCTTATAATTTTGACTTTTATAACAATGAAGATGAGAAAATGGAAATGAAGAAATACTAAGTATTAAGAGTAATTTATAATAGAGTTTTTTAATCTTTACAACAGAGTATCTACGTTCCATTATTTCCAATTTACACTTTATTTTCAGAGGCACTAAGATTTTTCCTAGGATGACATAGGTAGAATGTGGTAGAGGTAAGATGTGAACCCAAGGATTCTGATTTAAAAATAGTATGTTTTCATTTTTTAAAACAATTTCAAAGTAAGTGGCAGAATATGCATTTGGGATGAGGTTGTCAAAATACATAAGAATTTGCCTTTAGAGAAGCATATTCCAAAGGTTAAAAGTACAGTAACTGAGTTAGTTTGCTCAGTAGCTGGAAATGAGGATCTTCTTTTTTACTTTGGTATCTCTGACCTCTGTTTTCGCGTGCTTATTGTGTCTGTCTGAGGATCTAGATCCATGGCATGTCATATAGAAAAATACATAATTTTTAATGCCACACACACACACACACACACACACACACACACACACTATTTGATATCTTTTCTAGTCTATCCATTACCTAACCTCAATTGTCAAAGGCCTTAAGTGGCTGGCCTAGTTTAGAATCTTGTCTCTTGTATATTTGCTGAGTTCACACCTGCTGCTATTCCATCTGCTACAATTTTAGATCACTAAGACCTTCTTGAAATATGTGGAAAATGTCAAACATACTCCCAAAAAAAGTGCTGCCTTCTTTTAAGCTGATGGTGTCCTGAAATGACTGAGTTTTTCTCTTCCTAAAGATAAGCACTAGCCTTTTTTTTTTTTTTCCAGTGACCTAAAGTCCCTTTATTGAAAGGATCAAGACACTTGGTCATGGTTTAAAGGACAGTGAAATAGCATTTCAAAAGCAAATGTCATTCTACTTGATGGTAGGTACTTGAAAGGTTATATATACTATACTTATAAGATATTAATTGAATACCTGAATGATATAACATGTTTTAATTATGTTTCCATATTTAGTGAATATAAGATGGGTTTCTTTCTATCTCAATATTAATATATCTCAATGTTAATATATCTCAATATTAATATATCAGGACAAGATATTTCATGTTTATGAATAACATCTAATAGCTGATTCATTCATTCATTCAGATATTTACTCTATGCAAGATTCTACCTGGAACTGTACAATAAGGGCCCCAAAATGTGTTTAGTAAGGAACTTAATAAGATTATATTTATATGAGTATATGGGTCATTCTTTACTTAAATAATAAATTCTTATTTTTGCATTTAAAATTTAGACATGGGATTTTGTGTTTCTTTTCTTGCACACTTACATGTCAATTTATTATACCTTTCTTAAATTACTTAAAAATTATATTTTTTCCCCACAAACAATAAGGAATGTATGGGGAAAGGAGTGGATACAGTAGCTCAAAGGGGCTGGAAATAATGAATCCTGAATCTGTCGTACAAAAGAATTATCACCATTTGGGAGTATTATTATGCTTCCAGTGTATGTTGGATTTTAGTGTTAGTATTTTTTATTCCTTCTTGAAATTATGTATAAGAATATTGCTATGAATTAGGGTAGAATTCACCGTTAATAGTTTTTGCTGCAATATTTCATTGGTTGAAAGTTTGTTTTAATTCTATCCAAAGTGGCAAGACCACTCAATCTTGAGTGTTTCCTTCTTTATAAAACAAAGGCATTGGACAGTTACAAAATTAGATGATTTTCTGACCCTCAGCCAATCTGTAACTTTGTGGTCACAGTGGGGCAGGGCTTCTCTACCGCTGGGAGGAAAGGTGGCATTAATCTTCTGGAAAAGTTGTTAACACTAACTGATAGATTCCGATGTACAGAATGATGGAGATTTTCTTCCTACATCCGTGGTTGGATCCTAAATCTTGACCTGGACTCACTCCTAATTGTTTGTAACTTTTAACAGTCTAGACTGTTTTGAACAGTTCTCTCTTTGCTGTCACTTGGGGAATTTTACTACAGTAAACTCACTCACAACTCCTGTCTGAACTTTACAAGATGAAGGCATCCACCAAAAAAGGAGACTGACTAGATAACCACAGGAAGCATACATGCAGTCAAGATTCCACCCAGGAATTTAAACCTTTCTTTCCTTTTTTAAAAATATTTTATTTATTTATTTGAGAAAGAGAGAACAAGAGAAGAAAGCATGAGGGATCAGAGGGAGAAGCAGACTCCCTTCTGAGCGGGGAGCCCAATGTGGAACTTGATCCCGGGACTCCCAGATCATGACCTGAGCTGAAGGCAGTCGCTTAACCAACTGAACCACCCAGGTGCCTGAATTTGAGCTTTTCAAATGTATGCTTTGAGGATTTTCAGAAAGCACAATGCTATTCAATCTGCTCCTTGGAATTTATAGTTGGGGGCTTTGATTCTTCCCTTCAAGAAAACAAAACAAAAAATTAACTAAGGAATGTATTGTATCTTAGAGATTATGAGGCCCAAATAGCTGGTAAAATGGCATTTTTCATATTTCTGCTTTACCTTGGCCTAAGATATGTATGAAATCGTTTGCTTCAGTATAAGATTGTCAACCCCAGTTCTTAAAATTTTAAAATTTCTCTGAGTATCAAAAGCATGGTAACAACTCCGCTTACTATTTTTCCAACTGCTTCTGAGTCAAGGCTGACATTTTGGGGTACCTAACTGATAAGGCATTTTAAGTAGAGCTTATTGTTAATCTATGCAAAACTCTGGTCTTTTGGTCTATAGCCTGATCCTGGTATTGCCAATGTACCCAAAGCTCTGGAATTGCATTACTATATTTCTGGCTTGTGGTGGAGGGAGTGCTGCTACCTGCTGTCTGACTTCCCTTTTGCTGCCTGGACAAATAGTGCTCATTCCTGTATTCCTAGGACTGCACCTCACCTGAGTGCTCCTGGCTTCTTGTTGGACCCTTTTTTCTTCCTTCCTTCCTTCCTTCCTTCCTTCCTTCCTTCCTTCCTTCCTTCCTTCCTTTTTTTATGATTTTATTTATTTATTTGACAGAGAGAGTGAGAGAGCACAAGCAGGGGAGCAGCAGAGGGAGAGGCAGAAGCAGGTTCCCCGCTGAGCAGGGAGCCCAATGTGGGCCTCTATCCCAGGACCCGGCGATGATGACCTGAGCTGAAGGCAGATGCTTAACCATTGGAGCCACCCAGGTACCCCATTATATTCTTGTTGGACCCTTAATGTACTGTCATTTGTTGGATAGTTTCCTCCCTATTGCCTCTATCACTAGACTTCCCAGCATTTCATTCTTCCTGTAGATGAGTAAATTTCAAAATGTTGTTCCTCCCAAATGTGTCCTATACTACAAGTATCTTAGCCTGTTCTACCTGAATGTCATAAGCTACCTTCCCAATTTGTACGGATCACCTCATAGGGCCTTCGGATTGAAGAAAAGTAATGCTTTTAATTCTGTCACTTGAGTAGGCAGTGCTTGGGACTTTGGCTCACTGCTTTTAGAAACCTAGAAGGGATGATAAACTGGAACATCTGTCCCTGTCTGTTCTGTCCATAATGTGGGCCTGCACTGAAGGGGAAGACAGTATGGTTTGTCCAGTCACCCGTCCTTTGGATGGCCTGGGACTTTAACTCTTTCATCCTCAGCAATGATCCTGGTTATGAATATGTCTTTGACTATAGGGAGTTATGATTTGGAAGGATTCCATTTGACATGTTTTGTTTTTTAAAAAACAACAGCAACAGGGCGCCTGGGTGGCTCAGTGGGTTGAAGCCGCTGCCTTCGGCTCAGGTCATGATCCCAGGGTCCTGGGATCGAGGCCCGCATCGGGCTCTCTGCTCAGCAGGGAGCCTGCTTCCTCCTCTCCCTGTCTCTCTGCCTGCCTCTCTGCCTACTTGTAATCTCTCTCTGTGTGTCAAATGAATAAATAAAATCTTTTAAAAAAAATAAAAAAAAACAACAGCAACAGAAAACAAAGAGTTGTTTGATGAGAAATTTCTATTGGATATAAAAGCAGAAAAAATTGCAAAGGCTTTTCTACTCCGCTGCAAAGTAATAATAATCACCACCACCATCAACAAAGTATCTTCTTTCTGCAGACATTGAAAATTATATAATCTTTTTGTTTCCCATTCAGACATTGCTACCTAGAAACTTAGATCTCAGTGTTGAGTTTAAATACATTATCCTATACCATATTCTCAGTAGATTCATTTCTCTACTCTCTATAAATAATTTGTCGCTTAAAAAAATTTCAAGGGGCACCTGGGTGGCTTAGTCAGTTGAGTGTCCAACTCTTGGTTTCAATTCAGGTCATGGTTTCAGGGCGGTGGGATCAAGCCCTACTTCAGGCTCCATGCTCAGTGGGGATCTACTTGAGATTCTCTCTCCTTCTGACACTCCCCCCACTTGCGCACACACACACACACACACATACACTCTCTCTCTAAAATAAATTAATTAATCTTTAATAATTTTTTTAAGATTTTATTTATTTATTTGACACACAGAGAGAGAGAGAGAGAGAGAGAGAGAGAGAGANAGAGAGAGAGAGAGAGATCACAAGTAGGCAGAGAGGCAGGCAGAGAGAGAGGGGGAAGCAGGCTCCCTGCTCAGCAGGGAGCCCGATGTGGGCCTCCATCCCAGGACCCTGAGATCATGACCTGATCCAAAAGCAGAGGCTTTAACCCACTGAGCCACCCAGGTGCCCAATAAATTAATCTTTAAAAAATTAAGTTTTATTTTACAATTTGGTTTGATGGGTTTTTTGTTTATTGGTTTGGTGATTTGCTTGTTTGTTTTATTGTAATGTCTGAGTTTTTTAAGGTGAATTTGATATAAATGATAAATGCTTTCAGAGTCAGGAACATTATACAAATAGTAAATGTTAAAGATAAAACCATCAACACCTTCATATTGAATGTATTCCATAGTTTAATATGCAAGATTATAGATTGGTCTGTCTTTAACTGGTGACGGGTGTGTGTAGGAGGAGGGATGGGAAGGCTTGTCAGTAAAGAAACTGCTCGAGGAATTCAAGTCAATTACAAACTGTCAATATGAGATATCATTTATAAAAAGGTGTCTATTATGTGAAAATCCTTTTTATTCCAGAAAGCATTACTTTGAGTAAACTGTTTCTAGTGCATCCAGGAATTGTTGGCATGAAAATGATGACTAAAAGGTATGTCTAATGACCTGGAACTCAGGCTGATAGTGAAAAACCCAACAGAGTGTAGCATTTGAAGGTCTACTCTCACCATGGGCAGTAACAAAACAGCCAGATCAAAACACCTTAAGATTGATTTGCAGAACTGTTCTTAAACATAACTTCTAGTTGTGCCAAACCTCTTATCAGAATGGCACCAAGTATCCACAGTATTTCATCTCTAAACACAGCTGTAGTAACTAGAGCTCGGAATCACTTATTAATAATACATAATTTACAATTGCTTTAAATGATGTACTTGCTTCTGGTTCAGAGGTTTTAAAAATTAGAGAAAAGGTCTTTATCTCAGCTTTACACTTTTTCTCATAATTGTCAGGCAAACAGCCTAGCTTAAAGCTTGGTACAAGCCACAAAGGGTGCCCATGACTTATTGCTGGGGAAGTTTGCCAAGAAGACTTGCCAGACTTCTCATCATTCAACATGGCACTTCATCTTCAACAGCAGGAGTGAATCCTGCTGAATTACAAATGCTTGGCAGCCTCTCAAGACTTGCCTTAACCATTTCCATAGAGATTAGGGAGAGGTCTCATATGACAAATAATATGTTCTTGATGCTCATCTGTGTGGATTTAATCTTTGGTTATTTCTTCCACAAGAGTTGATCTTTGTTAGGAAATACAGCATTGAATAATAATTTTCTGTTACTCTAATTTAGTTCCCTAAATTCCCTCCTCTAATTGTAGTTCCCTAGGCTGTGTCAAACAGTACAAAGGGTAGAAAGACAAGTGTGCATTGTCCCACTGATTGATGTTCAGTGCGTGCTACGGAGGATGATCTGACTATACAGAACCATGGCAAGCATCTTACCAGATCAGTTGCTCTTTTGCAGGAAAGATTTCCAGGGATTCACTGAAGACATAAAGAGAAACAATACTTTTCCTGGAACCACTGTAGCTGCTGGTATTTTTGTGGCTTCTAGTGTAATGCAGAAGTTGTTAGGTAAAATGTTGCCTTCTTTTTGGGTCAAAAATGGCAGGAGTTTTGGCAAAAGATATTACGGAATGGATGAGATTTAGGAAATGGGTGGATTCAGGTGACTTTTTGTCCCCTGGTGGTTGATGATAACCTGTTTTGGATGAATGAGTTTAACTTTTATATATGCTTCTCCTTTTTTCTAGTGATCAGAACCAAAACCAGTGAACATATTGTACATATAGCAAAAATATCTCACTTTGATATAAGGATAATGTGGCTTGATGGGTATAGTTGAATCAAGAGATAGATGTGTTCTGTCAAGCTAGGATTTATAGATTTGGTGCATATTCACCTCTTAGTAAGTTATGCTTTCCCAATTTATTTTGGTGCTAGTTGATAGTCTATTGATATCCATACTGGTTATTAAACCATTAAAATGCTCCCATAGCTATTAGTTAATAACCTCTATTCAAGTCTCCAAAGTATTTCTACCATCATTCTGATCTTGATTACTATGAGATACGTGTGTGTGTGTGTGTGTATGTGTGTGTTTGAGATATAATTAATAAATAACATATTAGTTTAAGGGGTACAACATGATTTAATATTTGCATATATTGCAAAATGATCATAAATCAGTCTAGTTAATATCCATTACCATAGACAGTTACAGATTTTTTTCTTTTTATAAAAACTTTCAAATATACAATATTATTAACTACAGTCACCATGCTACACATTATATCCCCATGACTTATTCATTTTATAACTGAAAGTTTGTATTTTTTGACTCCCTTCACCCATTTTATACCCTCCCCCTCTGCTCACCTCCACAACCCCCCATTTATTTTCTGTATCTATAAATTCCACTGTTATTTTAGATTCTACATATAATTGAGATGATAACCTATTTATCTTTATCTGTCTGAGTTATTTCATTTAGCATAATGCCCTCACGTTCCAACCAAGTTGTCTCAAATGGTAACATTTCCTTCTTTTTTATGGTTGTATAATATTCCATCATATAGACACATCACATCATAGTTTCTTTATCCATTCATCCATTGATGGACATTTAGGTTGCTTTCATACTTGGCTATGTAATTAAAGCTTCAATGAACATGGGATGCCTATATCTTTTCAAGATGGTGTTTTCATTTCCTTCGGATAAATACCTAGAAGTAGAATTGCTGGATCATATGGTAGTTCTATTTTTAATTTTTTAAGGAAGCTTGTTTTCCATAGTGGCCCCACCACCAACAGTGCACAAAGATTTTTTTTTCTCCACTTCTTCTTCAATGTCTGTTCTCTCATGCATTTTTGATAATAGCCACTATAACAGGTGTGAGGTGATATCTCACTGTGACTGATTTCATGATGACTAGTGATGTTGAACACCCTTTCAAGTACATGCTGGCCATCTGTTTGTCTTCTTTGGAAAAATGTCTATTCAGAGTCTTGGCCCAGTTTTAAATCAAATTAGTTTTTTTGTTTGTTTTTGAGTTGTGTGAGTTCTTTATATATTTTGGATCTTAACCCTTTATCAGATATAGGGTTTGCAAATATTTTCTCCCATTCATCATGTTGCCTTTTCATTTTGTTAATGGTGTTCTTTGCTGTGAAGAAACATTTTAGTTTTATATAGTCCCACTTGTTTATTTTTCCATGTGTTGCCTTTGCTTCTGGTGTCATATCCAAAAAATCATTGACAAGACTGATGTCAAAGGGCTTACCACCTATGTTTAACCTTCTAGAAGCTTTACGGTTTCAAGTCTTACATGTAAGGCTTTAATCCATTTTTCAGTTCATTTTTATGTATAGTGTAAGGTAATGGTTCAGTTTCATTCTTTTGCATGTGGCTGCCCAGTTTTCCTAATATCATTTATTGAAAAGACTGTCCTTTACCCATTTAATATTCTTGGCTCCTTTATTGCAAATTAGTTGACCATGGGTTTATTCCTGGGCTCTCTATTCTGTTCCCTTGACCTATGTTGTTTTAATGAGATATCATACTGGTTTGCTTATTATAGCTTTGAAATATAGTTTGAAATCATGAGGTTTGATGCCTCCAGCTTTGTTCTTCTTACTTGAGATTGATTTGGCTATTAATACTTTTATTAAGAGACTATACAAATGAATATATCTGAACATTTTAAATATTTCTCATTGGCATTTAAAAATACAGTGTACTCTACTACTGCCACCGCTACTGGTACCACTACTACTAATAGCATCATTGATTCATTGACCACTTAGTAAAGATTATGCCTAACCCAAAGTATTCTACTTATATTAACTTATTTAATCCATCCAACAATGCTATGAGGCACCATTATTATTATCTATATTTTTACAGACAAGAAAATAGAGGCACTGAGAGATTAAGTAACTTGGTCAAAGTGAAAAAGGAAGTGACATAACTGAGTCAGCCTACATAGTCTAGTTCTAAATCCAATATTCTTAACTACTACTCCTACCAGCCTGAGTAAGCAAACATCCTTGACTATTTTAGGTAAAGAGTATTGCATTCTTTTCTAAGATAAACACATAGACCTGCTACTATTATTTGTTTAGATTTGACTTTACTGGAGCCAAGCTTAGCTTTGACATTTGCAGACATGGGTTAGCTTTCATCTCACTGCAAGAAATAGAGCAACCTGGTATTTAATTTACCTACAAAAGGCAGTTAGGAAGCCCTAGAGGAACCTAATTAAAATGCAGCACATTTCCAAGGCACCATATCTTGCTGTGTTACCATAGAAACAGTGGAAATTTCTGGTCATTGACCTTTAAGGGAAATTGAGGATACGTTTTCATAAGGTTCATAAGAGAAGTTACCCCAGTATATTAACTTATAGTGGCAGGACAACTTTGGAAATCCCCTATGCAATCCTACCTGACTTTAGAAGTATATTATATCAGCAAAACTCATTAGAGGCTCAAACTCAGGCTTTTTTGAAGAAACATTTTTTAACTACTTCCAATATACCATCTGTGCTATTGGATTTAAAATAATCAAAGATAGTGCTCTAGCAACAAAGAAACATTAAAGGAAATCTTAGACAATTATATAAGAAACATCAGAACCATGAAATAGTATTACATCTATTCTATTGCTTTCGGATTCTTTAAATCTAGGTTTACCCAAATAATAAAATGCAGCATTACTGTATCAAAAAGATACACCTAGAAAATGAAAGTTTATTTAAAAATATTATGTTAATACTATTTAAAAATACAAATTCTTAATTCTTACCCTTTCTGGTTTATTCATATGTAAATTCAGGCATTATATTACTAAGTATGTATAATTGAAAATCCTACTTACATGATATATATTTATATATATACTTTGTGCATATGTATATATGTACATATATATACATATACATTTATATATATATATATATATATATATATATATATATATATATATATATATATATATATATATGCCATTTGACAGAAGACAAGTGTCCATGATTCAACAGAAAAAATGACAAAGTTTTCCTCAGGGACAGAGCTCACAAGGAAATGCCATCCCTGTTGCACTCCCGCCCAAGAAAAAAGAATGCAGTGGGATGACTCAACCCAGATAAAAACAGAGTATTGTCAGTACAATGGAAGAGGAGTCTGTAGAGTTTGCAGTTAGAAAAAAACCATTTTTTTTTTCTTGGTATGGATATAGACAGCACTATCTCTGAAAATTGATGGTTGCCCTTGAGGGGTAAGTGTGTGTACATGTGTGTGTTTAATCCAATAGTTGCCTACTTCATGAGCCAGAAAGATGAGTAAACATATCTTGCACCTCACCTAGGGGAGAGAGTTTGAAAATCCAGCTTATAAGACCAAACCACATATTGGATTGTTATGTTGCCATTTGGGTGCCAAAGTCCACCCTGACTCCTTTTGTTAAAACCCCCATGTAGTCATATGAGGCTGAATAACTCAAACTTGAGGGACTATTATCTGCAAAATAAACCTAGAACCAGACTAACACTCAGGCTACCTGTCAGGTGGATGCCTCAGCAGTGTGTATATGGGATAAACTTCCTGAAAAGGCTCGTGTGCCTTATACAACTTTGTGTTTAAGTGCTTGGCACAAGGTAACTACCTCTGGTGTGTATTTGTACTAGAATACTTTTTGAACAAAAATATTTTAATTTTCCAAGTTGTTTTCCTAATTAGGAATACTCATTAATGTACTGAAATAAAACAAGAAACTTATCACTTCTTTCCAATTTAAGACTACAAAGACAGTTTAACACTCATTGTGGTCCCTTTACAATTAGGCAAAAAAGGAAGTTTCTATGGTGATCATGCTTATAGTCATTGCAGTCATTCTTTTTCTTTCCTTGCCAATGCCCAATATACATCAAATTACTCACAATTACATACAAACTGCCTAGCACCTCTGAATCTTCTTAAAATTATACTTTGTTCTGGTGACTTTAAAAAGTAACCGTTATTTTTCTCCTGAAAATTAAAAAGATAGAATAAATAATTTTTCAATTAATTTGTATAGGGTTTTCATAGCCAAATTTACTGTCGGCACCCATGGAAAGTTAGTGAATATTTCCTAAATAGAAAAACCATCCCTAAGTAGTATCTGGAGATTCATATATTCCGAATTTGAAAGAATTCATGAGTTTTTATAAATCTAAAGAATCAAGATTTTCTTCCATTAATTGTATTCCCTATGCTGTACTTTTCTTCTCCATGACTTATGTATTTTATAACTCAAAGTTTGTAGCTCATAATCTCTTTTATCTATTTTACCCATTCCCTTACCTACTTCCCTTGTGGGAACCACCAGTTTGTTCTATTAATGAGTCCATATTTTTGTTGTTTCTTCATTTGCTTGTTTGTTTTTAGATTCCACATATAAGTAAAATCAGATGGTATTTGTCTTTCTCTTACTTCACTTAGTATAATACCCTTTAGGTCCATCCATGTTGACACAAATGGCAAAATCTCATCCTTTTTTAAAACTGAGTAATATTCCATATACCACATTTTCTTTATCAACTCATCTATCAAAGGACACTTGGAATGCTTCCTGATCTTGGCCATTGTAAATTATGCTGTAATAAACACAGAGGTGCATATATCTTTTTGAATTAGTGGGTTTTCCCCCCTTTAGATAAATATGCAGTAGTGGAATTACTAAATCATATGGTATTTCTATTCTTAATTTTTTTTTAAAAAAAACTCCATACTGTTTTCCAGACTGGCTGAACTAATTTTCATTCTTACCAACAGTGCACAAGGTTTCCTTTTTCTTTACATCCTCACTAACACTTTTTATTTCTTGTCTTTTTGATTCTAGCCATTCTGACAGATGTCAGGTAATATCTCTTTGTGATTTTGATTTACATTTCCCTGATGATGAGTGATGTTGAGCATCTTTTCATGGGTCTGTTGGCCATCTATATGTCTTCTTTGGAAAATGTCTATTCAGGTCCTCTGCCCATTTTTTTTTATTGCACTGTTGTTTTTTTTTAAATATTGTATAAGTTCTTTATATATTTCAGACGTTAGCCCCTTATGTCATTTGCAAATATCTTCTCCCATTCAGTAGGCTGTCTTTTATTTTGTTGATAACTTCTTTCACTGTGCAAAAGCTTTTTATCTTGGTGTAGTCTCAATAGTTTACTTTTGCTTTTGTTGCCCTTGTGGAGGAAAGTGGTCCAAAAATATATGGCTAAGACCAGTGTCAAATAAATTACTGCCTATTTTTCCTCCTCGAAGTTTTATGATTTCAGGTCATACATTCCAGTCTTTAGTCCATTTTGAATTTCTTTTTGTATGTTATAAGATAGTGGTTCAGTTTTCTCAACACTATTTCTTAAAGCGACAGCTTTTTCCCCATTGTATATTCTTGTCTCCTTTCTCATAGGTTGACTATATAAACATGGGTTTATATCTGGGGTGTCTGTTCTAGTTCACTGATCTATTTGTCTGGTTTTGTGCCATACCATACTGTTATTATTATAGTTTTGTAATATATTAAAAAAATAAATCACAGAGCATTATTCTTTCAGCTTTGTTCTTATTCCTCAAGATTGCATTGGCTATTCAGAGTCATTTGTGTTCCATAGACATCTAAGGTTTTTTTTTTCTAGTTCTGTGAAATGCCACTGGCATTTTGATGGGAATTGTATCAAATCTCTAGAGGGCTTTGGGTAGTATGGATATTTTAACATATTAATTTTTCCAATTCATGAGCACAATATATCTTTCCCTTTATTTGTGTAATGTTTAATTTCTTTCCTCAGTGAATTAAAGTTTTCAGAGTATAGTCTTTCATCTCTTCAGTTAAATTTATGCCTAGGTATTTTATTCTTTTCAGTGCATTTATAAATGAGGTTGTTTTCTCAATTTCTCATTCTCTTACTTTGTTGTTAGTGTATAGAAATGCAACAGATTTCTGTATATGATTTTGTGTCCTGCAACTTCACTGAATTCATTTATCAGTTCCAATAGTTGTGTGTGTGTGTGTGTGTGGCGTCTTTAGGATTTTCTCTATCATGTCATCTGCCAATAGTGAAAAATTTACTTCTTCCTTATCAATTTGTATGCCTTTTATTTTTCTTGTCTGATTGCTGCCACTAGGACTTCTAGTACCATGCTGAATAGAAGTGGGGGGTGGACAGCCTTGTCTTGTTCTTGATCTTAGGGGAAAAGCTGTCATTTTTTCACAACTGAGTATGATGTTAGCTGTGGGTTTCTCATATAGGGTCTTTATTATGTTGAACTATGTTACCTCTAGACCTACTTTGCAGAGAATTTTTAGCAGGAATGGATGTTATATTTTATTAAATGCTTTTTCTGAATCTGTTGAGATGATCATATGGTTATCCTATCTCTTATTAATGTGATATGTCACACTGATTGATTTGCAGATACTGAACCACACTTGCATCCCTGAATAAGTCACAGTTTATTATGGAGAATTATTTTTGTAATGTATTCCCAAATTCTGTTTGCTAATATTGTATTGAGGATTTTACATCTATGTTCATCAGAGATATTGGCCTGTAGTTTTCTTTTTTTGCAGTGTCTTTGTCTGGTTTTTGTTTGAGGGTAGTTCTGGCCTCACAGAATGAACTTAGAAGATTTCCTTCCTCTTCTATTTTTTGGAATAATTAGAGAAGAACAATTATTAGCTCTTCTTTAAATATTTGGTAGAATTCCTCTGTCAAGTTCCTCTGATCCTGGACTTTTGTTTGTTGGGAGTTTTTAATTACTAATTCAATTTCATTGCTGGTAATCATTTTTTTCAAATTTTCTATTTCTTCCTGATTCAGTTTTGAAAGATAAATTTCTAGGAATGTATCCATTTAAATTGACACTTCTTAAGGTAATGGTGTGGTAGTTCCCAGAAATGTTTAAAGGCATTTCCAAGGATGGTGGATGGGGCGATTTGATTTAGAAAAAAAATAAATAAAATGCTGGGTTAACAAAGTTAACCGGATTCTCTTGGAGCCTTAATGTGCTAATATGTTTTATCAATACTTGAAGTAGAGATAGTCGAAATCAATTCTTAAACTTACTGTTCCATGGAACCCATTTTTTCTGTATGGCCTCTTAAGACACCACTCCATGTCAGAACATAGTTTAGGTAGTGTTGCTTCAGTGAATTAAGAGTAAGGTTAATGTTCCATCTTGTCTAATTCTTCTAAAATTCCTTCTCCTTCAAATGGCTGTCAAGAACTTTAATTGTGTCAGTTCTCAGTTCATATTGTTACAAGCATGATTTTATTATTCAAGTGAGGTGGGATTAAAAATAGTATTTTTGTAATGAGATAGCATTTTAATTTTCACCATTTATATATAAACACAAGTTAATAAAACACATCACAAAACAGTAAAATTTTATAGTTAATATTTATAGGTGCATAGTTTCATGCTCACATGTTTTTAAGTATTATATATATTAACAAATTTCACAACACATCATTATTTTTAAACAGAAATAATCATTAGAAGACACCTAGAAATCTTATATGATAGTAAATCACAACTTCTCAATAACAGCAACAAAAAATATTGAATATTTAGAAATAAGTGGTAGTCACTTAGGTGTTTTAATTTAACATTTTAGATTTGAAGCCACAATATCCACATAGCACACAAGGACCCTGCTACCATATAATCACTTCAGTGAGAGGGAAGCACTGAATTGTTGAGTAGGGGCAGGTACAGATAACTTCAATTACTGCTGATGGAAGAGTTTAAAATACACTGTAAAAACTTTGAGAAAATGTCATGACTGGGCATGTTGGAACTGAGCACTTGTACAGGATGAAACATCTGTCAGTAGGTCTCAAGAAACTGGGAGCAAAAGTATTTCTTAGGCTTCGGGTTCATAGTCTTGATACCCTTCCTAGTATGAAGAAAATCAGAAAGAAAACATGTAGTATTATTAGTTTTAGTCATCAGTAATGAAGGATTTAGGGTGAATGAGATAGGACATGGCTCATCACCTTGAATGAAGGTCATACTCATAACGGCTCTGCGACTATTCAGTAATATACAATATAATTTCATTTTTAATAGTTTTGTCTTCCTGTCAAATATAAAAGTAAATCATGCTACTCAGAGTTCAGGTATCTGAATTTTGCTTTCAGATGACATTTAACAATCATATGTTCTAGTCCTGCAGGGCAAGTTAGTTGGTCTATCTTGCTCCCAGTTTCCTCAACTGTACATTTTGAGAGCCAAATCAAGTGTTTTAAAAAGCCTCTTCCAGGGCTAAGATTCTCTAATTTTTAAAAGGAGACAAAGACATTTTCTCTCCTTTTGCTCTCTCAATAAAAATATCTCTTCATCGATGGCTTCTATTATTATTTTTATTCTAAATCCCCCCTTTCCCCATATAATATATGCATAGCATCCACAATAAAATATTAAATAAATAAAAATATTAAAGATCTTAACTAAAGTGGCCAGAATCCTAAAGAACAATTCTAATTAGGATCCTGCTTTAAAATTAACAAAATACCTTCAATAACTAAAGTTGCTTTCTGAATATAGTACAAACTTAAATGGAAAAGTTCTTCTAGTATTCTACAACTTGTCTTTGACACATCTCTGCAGCCTTAATCTGTCACTAGTCTCTCTGTTCCCTAACCACAAATCCTGTTTAATTACCCACTGTTCCTCAGACATAGCCTTATGTATGTTTAGACATGCATGCCTTTGCTTCTGATATTACCTTGTGCTAGAATGTTTTCCTTTCATTTTGGCCTATTGTACTTCCCATCCCCTCCCACGTAGATCAACACCTTCTACAAAACTCCTTCTATAAAACTCCTGATCACTCTAACTAGATCCTGTAAAATATACTTTTTTTGAATATTTTTGCTACTGTGATGCCTGATACATAGAAGACAGTCAATAATGTTTAAAGGAATCATCATGAATAAATGAAGGAGTAAATTTGTATTTGTTTTTATCAAACCTATTCGAATGTAAACTCCCTATGTCCTGGTACTATCAATTAATTTTCTGGTATTTTCTATAATATTTAGTATTGTTCTGTGCATAAAAAGATTAAAAAATTTTGGTAAAATCTAAGAAACAATTTAATCAATTTCTATAAATGGGATTATCAATATGCCATGAAGAATAATATATAACCTAACTATAAGACATTTTAACCTAATTTTTAATGAATAATATATTGTCTTTGTGGTCTGGTGCAGTATCAGGGAATACTGTCCTTGTGGAATTAGTTGGGGAGTAATCTTTCCTCTCTTTTTTGGAAGAGAAATTAATTGGTATTAATTGTAATTAATAGTTATTAATTATTCCTTAAATGTTTGGTAGAATTCATCAGTGAAGATGTCTGGTCCTGGGATTTTGTTTGTGGATAGATTTTTTTTTTTTTAACAATAATCCAGTCTCTTTACTTTATTATAAGTCTAGTCAGATTTTCTATTTCTTCTTGAGTCAGCTTCATCTAAAAGTATTTTTAAATTTTCCTTAAGATACATTTTCTATTAAACTTATTTTCAAATTAATATTAATCAAAAGGCTAGATTGAAGTACATCAGTTACTGTAAACCATGAATTTATCATATTTTGACTCTATAATTTTTGTGGGTAATTTTTATTTTATCATGCAAATGTCTTGCTGGAAATGTGTGGCAAATAATAATTACTTTAGGGATTTAGTTGATTTCTCCAACTTTCCATTTTGGGATTTATTTTAGAAAGTAAGGTTTTTAATGAAATAATTTTCTAATGCAGAGGTCAGCAAACACTTTCTGTAAAGGGTCATTAAATACATATATTAGATTGTATGAACCACAGAGTGTCTCTGTTGTGTGTACGTGTTTTTTTTTTTTTAAACAATGCCTTACAAATGTAAAAGCCACTTTTAGCTTCAAGTTGTCTGCACAATATATAGTCTGGATTTAGCCAATTTGTCCCTCTAGAGAGCAAATCACTTTCAGTAAGGACAAATGGAAGGAGAATCTGACAGATTTTTGGTCCTGCTTATTAAAAAGACACAACTTGAACTCCTTAAGTTTATTTTCAGAGTTGTAGATACATAAAATTTTACCTCAGAAGGCATTTCATATGCCTCATTGTCAGGATCAACGGGCATATCTTCCAAAATTCCTTCCTGTGGGCCAACTTCTTCACTCTAAATGGGAAGCACAAAAGGAATATGAGGAGGTATCAGTTGTTACTTTTTCAAAAATTAAGCACATTTTAAAAACATCTCATATAAAATAATGATAAGAATGTTGTAAAAGTGGCACTACTTAAAATTACTGCTGGCATTCTAAACTATATAGTACCTTATCAGAAATATTGTGGTGTTATGTGTTAACACTAAAAATGTACAAATTTTTTTTGCTCAAGTAACTTACTACCCAGGAAGTAGTCCAAAGCTATCATCCAAAGATATTTTCCACAGTATCAATGATAGCAGGAAAGGAAATTGTTAACCTAAATGTTCAACAGAAGATGAAAAGTTTAGAAAATTATAATTAATCTATTCAGTAGATTATTATGAAGATATGTATTTGCTCTGGCATAAGAATTATACAACAAAATGAGAACCTATTTATAATAGCATGTTTAGAAAGATATAAAGTTGTATATGTTACGGATATGACCAATGTATTATTCAGATGTAAAGCTAAAAAAATCAAAGAAAATCCAACAAAATGTTAAAAGCACTTTTTATTGGGTAGTTATATTTTTACTTTTTTGTAAGTTAACTTATTATTTTTTTTTAGTGGGGGATTTTTAATTTAAATTCAATTAGCCAACATATAGTACATCATTAGTTTCAGATGTAGTATTCAATGCTTCATCAGTTGCATATAACACCCAGTGCTCATGACCTCACGTGCCCTCCTTAATATCTATCACCCAGTTACCCCATCCCTCCACACATCTCCCCTTCTGCAACCCTCACTTTTTTTCCTCAGAGTGGGGGATTTTTAACAGCACATATATATCAATGGATAGGTCATACAGACAGAAACTCAATAGGGAAATATTGCCCTTAAAAGACACATTAGACCAGATGGGCTTAAGAGATATATACGAAACATTCCATCCAAAATCAGAATATACATTCTTTTCAAGTGAACATGGAACATTCTCTGGAGTAGATCACATGTTAGGTGAAGTCTCAATAAAGTTAAGAAGATGGAAATAATATCAAGCATCTTTCCAAACAACATTATAAGAAGTTATAAATCAGTTATAAAAAGAAAACTGGAAAAATCAAACAAAATGCTACTGAACAATGAATGGGTCAATAAATAAATCAAAGGGGAAATCAAAAAACAACTGAGACAAAAGGAAATAAGGATATGGAAACACAACAATCAAAATTTACAGATTGGAGCAAAAGCAATTCTTTTTTTTTTTTTTTTTTTTTTTTTTTG